>JACCGJ010004798.1:0-13883 GCA_013407085.1 Atriophallophorus winterbourni
GGCTACTTGAGACGCGCGCCATATGGGAGCATTTTATAGACAGTGGGAGTTTATCCCCACTGCCACCCCCGGCTATGACGACGTTTGGTTCTCTTGTGTTGTGTGGCGAAGGCGACTAGCATTGGAATGGTTGACCTCCGGGGATGAATCGAGACGCAATCGGTGCGTGCGCGAAACGCGGGGGGTATCGTGGTTATTGTTGGACCGAATGCTTCGATAAGATGGTAGATGTTTGCCAGCTGACCTGACCTAATTACATCCGGTCTTCTGTGACCCCCTAACAACCACACTTGAAAACGTGCAGGAGTAAGCAAGCACGCTAGACAATCTCCCATCCGGACCCTAAAAGGACGACAGACACACAGAGTAAACACCCTATTATAAATCTACACGTTTTGCCTGTTCTTGTCTTTTATGGGAATCACTGTCGTAATTGTGCTCAGGTCTCTATTTTAATCATGAAATCTGGGCCTGGGTCAAATGGGGAATGATTGAATGAGCTAAATAGTGCATTTACGCAGAGAAATAGTTGTCCGACCGCAAGGCTGCCTCGGGCTGAACCAATGCTCATTGGCATCGACTTTACACAAGTAAAGAAATATACACCAAATTTTCACGTTTATAAAGCAGGTTAGTTTACCATTTCATTCGGGTTTAACCAATGTGAATGATGGTCAAAATTGAAAACTACCAAGGATGAAACAAACTAACCAGTTTCGTTTCAATGACCGACAAACGCGTCAGTTTGTTTTGCCCCCGCAACGTGGTCAAAAACAGACGGTGGCGATGGCTTACGGTCCATGCGGCCAACAGTCGTCCAAGCAAGTGAGCAGCCGCGAAGGAGAGCACCAACATTGTGTTCTAAATCGAGGAAAATAAATCACGGAACGGTGAGTTGAACTGGCAGTTAGACAGTGAGGAGTGAAGCAAAAGGCAAGCAGCAGGTTGGAGGAAAATCGGCTTGATAATGGGAAGGCGCTTCATTCAATGGAGGTTGAGAATTTGAAGCGAAACCCGAGAACGACCATCGTTGGAGGAAGACGGGAAATGATACACAGCAAAAAACAATAAGAACGAGTGATAACGCAGATGAAATCGCAACTTTCAATTTACAAAGGGTTCCCGAGTTTGGCTCACACTTATGCAAGTGTTTGGTTGTAGATTCCAGTGAGATACAATCGCATTGAACATGAGAGAGGTTCGTACCACCCGAAGACTCTTGAGAGTAGATCTAAAGTGATCGAGACGGAGGTCATCAACACGACGCGGCCCAAATAATGAACCTCAGATAAGCGAGAAATCGCAGCGATGGTGATGTACTCGTTGAGGCCCAACACAAAGCGCATAATTCTATTTAATTTTTGGTTTAGGGCACACAATAGGACCCAGTTTCTCAAGTCAAAGTAAGCGGTAAATCTGTGAAACCCCAACCGGATGACTGGATTGAAAAGCATTGACCCAGGGTTGAGATTGAGTGTACTTCTGGTATCATCCGGCATAGCACAGTGCAGCAACAAGGTAAGTCAACCAGCAGGTTCAATAAAACGATCGGTGGACAAAAACAGGTGAATTCGGTAACCGCAATTTAGCAACGTCAAATCC
This sequence comes from Atriophallophorus winterbourni, assembly GCA_013407085.1. Taxonomy (NCBI): domain Eukaryota; kingdom Metazoa; phylum Platyhelminthes; class Trematoda; order Plagiorchiida; family Microphallidae; genus Atriophallophorus; species Atriophallophorus winterbourni. The sequence continues at coordinate 1,603 of JACCGJ010004798.1, forward strand.
GTGCAACTCTATGGATCGGAAACCTGGCGAGTGACAGCAAAGTCTTCTGGCCGCTTGCAATCATTTCACAATAATTGCCTTCGTCGAATTATTGGGGTAAAATGGCCAGAAACGATAAGGAATCAAGACCTGTGGCAGATTGCTGCTGAGGACCCGATCGCCCAGCAGATGAATAGAAGAAAGTGGAGATGGGTTGGGCACACCTTGCGGAAACCTTATGATGACATCACGCGTCATGCTCTGGTATGGAACCCAATCGGGAAGAGACTGGTCGGACGCCCAAGGCTATCTTGGAAGCGCTCGTGTGAAGAGGAAATCCGCAAGTGTGGACTTAACTGGAACGACATCAAACTGGCTGCTATGGACAGACCAAAGTAAAGACAAGTTGCCGAGGCCCTTTGTTCCTCCAGGAACTCAAGGGATTAAGTCAAGTGAGGGAACACAGCACGGTAACGAACCAAAAACTTCACGAGCCGCATCACGGAAGTTGACGCAGCAGTTTGGTTAGGAAAGTTGGATGGCTGAATTACATTCAACGATGTACAACAAGCAATCATTTTGCGACCGCTTGGGCTCGCTCGCCTATAACTTGTGGTTGTATAAGCCTTAATATTGCTCGACCGCAGACCACTACTGTCGCTAACTGTTGATGTAACGCGGTCGTTGCTGATGAATGAATGTTGTGAGCCCATTGGTTAGTTTCACGTACATTCCACCGATAATCTCCTTCCGATACTCCAATGGCGAACTACAAAACGACAGCACCAGTCCGGTTATACGACGAATTACCACACGAACTCGAAAACATCTCTTGATTGTGCTAAATCTCACATCACATTCGGCTGTGTCGAGTTGTTCACAACAACGTGGTTCAGTAAAGCACGATCAGCTGTTTTCCATTAAAAGTACACGTCGAAACAAACCACTTAAGATTCCAAAGTTATGGCTAACACTGAAAAAACCTCACAACAATCCTGGGGTGCATGAAGTTTAACAAGCATGGAAATTTTGTGGATCGTTTATGAAAAATGTTCATCTTCTCCGTGTTGCCTACAAATTGTTTGGATTTGAAGTGTGGCATAGGGGTACGGTACAAAGGCAATCTCACCGCATAGATGACGTATGGTATCGTCAACTGTGAAGGAATAGTTTCTTCTGTGTATTCAGCAAACAAGTGACGACCTACTGATAGGTGCCTTTGGATTGTTTGATGCAATTCCCTGTACGGAGACATTCCCTCATTGTGTTTGTGGCTGCAAAAACGAAGGTCACACGAGCTATGCACCAAAATTTCTTTTATTTCATGCCCGGTTACTTGGACCACAAGGATTGGTGCTAGTGGTAATACGCTGAACATTTGATAGGAACACACCCGCTGGATGGTACAGCTATTTTCGCGCTGTATTGTTACATGTAATTATGATAGGGATCGGGTACTTGCTGTCTGTACTTGTACTTGTGTGTGACTATCTCCTCCTGGAGGATGAGTCGGCTTCAATGAAGATTCTTGGGAATTTGGGTACAAAGTGGCGTCCCCAGCACCACTCGGCGTTTGTTCGAGTCAGCATCTCTAGCCTATGCACAGCCAAGTTCAACCAGCAAGGCAGCAGGAAGTTGCCAGAAAGAGGTGGTGTGCACCAACTAACTGTCCACGAGACTCTGCTCCAGATTTTTCCTCGGGGTTTACTCCCGAAGCTTTTCCCACGATCGGGTATCCCGCAAGGCAGCGGAGGTTTAAAATTAGTGTTTTCCTTCCCTTAGATGAAATGCCCACCCAGGCTAACGAGCTACATCTGCCCGAAGCAAACTGGTTTTCAGGCGCCAGTCACTCGCCCTCGCCCCTTCTCCTGTTGGTAGAAGCAGTTCCACCGGGCTTGGGAAGTCACTTGTGCAGGCCAGACGCTGGACTTGGTTGTCAGAGGCTATTTGAGACGCGCGTCATATGGGAGCATTTTATAAACAGTGGGAGCTTATCCCTACTGCCACCCCCGGCTATGACAACCTTTTGAACCTGTGTAATGCTGTCACTGATGATGATGTGTGTTAGACCCATTTCACAAAGTATGCGAACGCGGCTGGATGCCAACTTGGACCGTTCGATTTGAGGTCAAAGGTGGGACACCCGGTCCAGTGTTATTGGTTCAAAGTAAGCCGGACAACAAACTAACCATTCGGAATGCTACCATTCCGTGACTATCCCAAAAGGATTGCGAATAAGACACGTGTTCTTCTGACGCTTGCATACAAGCAACGAAGGACGGGGATTCGACAAACGGATCGATACGGAAATAGTCCACGTTGACTAAGATCAAATATCCCGCGCAGAGAGCCACTGTGAGCGCGTAATTCCAGCGAGGGCCGTTGAAGCGATTCACGTCAAACAAGCCATGCACGGCGACGACAAGCCACAGAACGACCCACAAGTGCGGTGAAGGATTGGATGACACATCGACGATGAGCTCTGCGAAAAGAGACAATATACGAACACTTAGTAAACTGGAAACATTCGTCACAGACGCAATCTGAACGCTTCAAATGCTGAGTAACGTATGAAACCTATAGTTTAAAAGCAGATAAAGCTAAGCAGCAGACTGAAATATTGTCAAACGCAATAATGACGTTGAGACTGCAGCGTTTACTCAAGTGGAGCTTGGCACATGACATGGCTTTTGCAGTACCTTGAGAAGCATTGTTTCGATTGCTAACAAACCACTGAGAGTTTTATGCTGGTAAAAATCATTATTGTTCTTGTCAAGCTGCTAACTGGGTCATGTGTAGAGAATGTTAAATGGTCGTATTGCAAAAGATCTACTCTATGGAGTTGAAATCAGGAAGTTGATCGCTGTATTTGCGGAACAAAGACGTTTGCGAAAGAGACACAAAAGCTTTTGATATTAACCTTTGAACTTGTTCTTGACCGCTCACTTTGGAGACACTGTCGTCTGCAAGTTGTGAAAAAGCAAATACTGCTCTCTACTGATAATCGTAGATTACGCCGTCAATGTGCAACTATCGCCTATCGCTATGAGCGCCGTGGGAGAAGTTATTCCTCTCAAATCAGACTAATTAGTTATTCGAAAATCGGTGGAGCATGCATGTGCATCGATGGACGGCATCGACCGAAGGAGGTCACAACAGCAAGTTCCGTTTTCGCGAACACGAAGCTGTGCAGGTGATATTGCAAGGGTGTTAGAATTACGCCGGGCCAATCAATGGGCTTGTTCTAACGCCCATTACTGTTAAGGACACTTGATCCATCAGTAACCATGTCGAAATCCCGCGTTTCGCACCCATTCTCGATTGTGTACTGATTCATTCCTCAGATCAATCTGCTTAACGCTAATCACGTTCACAAACATATGAGAACGTCGATTGGTCAAAGCGTTTAGTATACCGATGACACACGCTTATCTTATATGGGTAAATACCATGACCACAGCACTCTCCATAACATGAAGGTTGTCGCTTCTATCGATTAATCACCAATCAAGATCGATCGTGAGTTTAAATTGTGCTTGGCTGACTGTGGGATATTCGCTAGCTCCCTAACTTTGTGGTTCCTTCGTTCAATACACGAGTTCGGTTACGGTTGTGTTGTCGAATCCACGGCTGGGCCATTAATGGCAAACTACAGATATAACACGATGTCGAGCCAACGGGTTCACTTCAAGGTCGTGTGACCGACCTTGACAAATCGCATATCGTGCAAAAGCGACTGACGTCGTCCCCGTCTATTCATGCTTTTGACGATAGTGCCACCCAAACTGTTCGCACGCAATTATTTCGAAAGACGAATTATAGTGGGTTTACGATTCTTGTTGTCGGTCGCTTCCAGCTCTTATGTTGTGCCGAAGGGCGGTGATCTGCATACTATCTGAATAACACAATTCGTTAAAGCATTTTTCGCCTCCGCTATATGGTTTCACTACCTGGACAGTGTTCTAGGCTCTCACATTTAATTTTTCAACGATTTTTGGTACCTGTTTTACACCAGAGAATGGTGGGGACCTGGGTTAAACACGTTTCCTCAAATGTGCACCCGAGTGGGATTCGAAAATACAATGTCCGATTAAAAGTCAAACGTCCTATCCACTGCGACGTGGGTGATGGTTAAGTTTGTAAAAAATTAAAGAAACTCCCTATCCGCGAAACAACAGTAAAACACCAGACCCGGTTGTATAACATCGATAAAACTATGAGCGCGCGCGTTACAAACATCTCCAAGTTCTATTCGGGTTCTCATCACACACACACGCACATCCGACGAGCGACTTCACATAGTTGCTATCGTTGGCTTGGGAAAAGTATCACGTTCCGTTCACCTTTACACTTAAGCAGCATTTGCACATCAAACGCATTTGAAGGAAGCACAAACGGGAAAAGTTTATGATAAAAAGCTGAAGAAAAATCGCCGCATTTGGGCATTCCCGTTTGACTGATGGTTTCAGTCAGTTTCCCCCGCATATTAGAGACGGGATTACCAGACCGAAAGGTAAACAAAGTTTTGATTCATGACAATCGATGAAATCAGGCGTCAGGCAGAAAAAGTGTTTCGCTTTTGGATATCACCAAAAAGCGAGTCAACTGATTTCCGTTCTTTTTTAAATAATCGTTCTGCCCGTCACCCGTATGAAATAGAATAGATCCTGTTCACCGAACCGATGTTGCTCTAATAATTTAGTATATAATGCTGGTTTCACTAGCATGAATTAACGATTTTATGCTTGTACTTTCTGGGTGGGGTGTAAGGCTCCCGGATATGTTATGTCTATAACTGTCCGTATTCATTTTAAGCTGATGAGAAATTGGGGCAGGCAGTACTTCGTTAATACACCACCGATACCGAATTGCACGCGGAGATCCACTGAATTTTCAATACAATTTCCACTTTTTTATATTTGTCTAAGCCTGGGCAACTTGACGGCATCTTGGAAGACCTTCAGTTTCTCACTGCGCGATTCTGGACTTCTGGGTTCATACTTACTATCGGCAAGCAGTTTCATATGCTTCTATAGAAAACAATTTCAGTGACGGCGACTATCAGTAGAGGCTTCTCTTGCGCAAAGCATGCAAAGACAATGAGGCACAACAGCCACACAAAAACGTTACGAACCAAAACCTAAAAATAATCCATGCGATCACGTCGCACTTTAATACCCCCCAACCGAATACATACACAGCATCCAGTATCGCTGAGCTATCAAGTATTCCATTCAAACCCCGGCAACAAACGAATCACACATAGGGACTCTGCGACATTCTCTACATCTGACGGTTTCAATCAAAACTTGCTCGCTATTAATGCGCAAACGGGAACAAAATTCTATTGGACACGTGCTAACCGCCTTTTTCTAATATCGCGGCCACGCGCGCACAATTGTTTAGGAAAGTTATGCCCAAGACACAACAAGATATATTGTCAAAGAAAGAAACCACAAGGATAACGATTGATTGGGACACGGAACAAAGAATGGGATGAATCATGCACGAGCGGTTCAGACCGGTTTGTGTGGGTTGTGACGATAGAATGTGACACTGCTAGGGGGTGCAGTGAGGTCAGTCAAACTAACCGTAATAAAAAACCAGGGGATAGAATGAAACGGAACGTTTTCGTAAAAGTTTCAAATGTGATGTAAGGAGTGCACAATACTTTTATTTAGTTTTTTAAAGGTCCAACAGTATATAAGACGAGGCAAATGGCAAGTTTAAAGTAACCTTCAATCTCGCTAGTCCCCGTACATTCTACAAGAGCAAAGCATACCGATGGAGTTAACGTTCATTTTTTTCTACATTTAGTCCGTGTGAGAAATGCCTACGAATAAGAAGAACGGGTTGCATAACAGAAATAAGTGACATCTAGTATGAATTGCTTGAAGCCTCGTATGGTATGGTATGAGAGCACAAGCCTGATCCAGGCAAAGTGCCGCACAGTCAGAGACTGCATGTAGGCGAAGATAATGTCACGTTGCCTAGACTGATATGAGGAGGGTAAAGAACAGGTTGTCATAGCCGGGGGTGGCAGTGGGGATAAGCTCCCACTTTTTATAAAATGCTCCCATATGGCATGCGTCTCAAATAGCCTCTGACAACCAAGTCCAGCTTCTGGCCTGCACGAGTGGCTCTCTGAGCCCGGCGGAACTGCTTCTACCAACAGGAGAAGGGGCGAGGGCGAGTGACTGGCGCCTGAAAACTAGTTTGCTTCGGGCAGATGGAGCTCGTTAGCCTGGGAAGGCATTTCATCTAGGGGAAGGAAAACCCTGATTTTAAACCTTCGCTGCCTTGCGGGATACCCAATCGCGGGAAAGGCTTCGGGAGAAAACCCTGAGGAAAAATCTGGAGCAGAGTCCCGTAGACGGTTAGTTGGTGCACACCACCTCTTTCTGTCAACTCCCTGCTGCTTTGCAGGTCGCACTTGGTTGTGCAAAGGCTAGAGAAGTTGACTCGAACAAACGCCGAGTGGTGCTGGGGACGCTGCTTTGTACCCAAATTCCCAAGACACTTCATGAATCACGAACTATTACAAACTATCGCTAATGCTACGGCGTTCCCGGTACGCGACGCGCCTCATGATCTCCCAGCGGCTGGGGTGAAAATTAAGCAAGCTGGGTCCCCCTTAACCCTAGCTCCAAAAGGACCATACGGTCCTCTTTTGGATAACTGTTCTAATAATTAAACAGTGAACAATATTCGGTTGCTGCGAGGTTTGAACGAGTCCAGACATGTCGAAGCATCGTTCTTAGACTGTCTGGCTCTCAGTGTGCGTCATTCCATCAGTATGCAGAAGGTCTTTGCGAGCTATAGACGTACTGTTCTGTTCTCCTTAAAAGTTCATTTTTGTAACTAAAATGGCACATACACCAGGTGAGATTTGACTCTAAATAATTTATTGGTGAAAGATGAGTATTTGAGTTGAAACTTAAAGTCTTTAGAATGACGTTTTTGTTTTTATCAAGATATTTACATTATATTTTGTAAAGAGGACCATACGGTCCTCTTGGTCTTGGGACAAGTAAAAGAGGACTGTATGGTCTAGTTGGTCTTGATGATTCGTTTTCCGAATATTACTATTTATTATCACCAAATTAATTGTCTAACCAGATATTTAGGCAGATATTAATATTTCCAATGATATTCATTATTTCAAAACAACATAACAATGGAATTATTTGTATTTCAAACACATTATTTAGAGTCTTTGATTGTTGCATAGCCAAGTAGTATGACATGATCATTTGAATATAAAACCTCAAATAAATAAAGATCATATAGCTACAAAAGATATGATTCGAATGTTATAGTTTAATTTATAATCTTGATATATATTTTGTCACAGAATACACGACATATTTTGGGATTTAAATATTTCCCAAATGTATTCCATCTTTTGTTCATAATCATTTGTCAATTATTATCAGCAATTTATTCTTTTATAATTGTGCTGTAGTAAGGCGATGTGACGTAACAAGTGATTTTTGAATTGAGCAAAATATATACCTACAAGTTTCTTGTTTTAGGTACGAGGATGAAGCCCAGCAGCATCGCCAGTAAAGTAGCCACACTAGATTGTACAAGTGATGTAGAGTCAGATTTTTCTGATGATGATGTTCTATATCCTGATTTTGAAGCCCTCATGCAAAATTTAAGTGAAGATGAACACAATGTGAAGGATCAAGAGAACATACTTACTGAACAACGTTGTGTTGACACTGCAGTTACAAGCATAAGGAATAAATCTGATCGTATTTATTGGCATTCTATGAGAACATCACATACGGAAGAGGATGTTCACGTATTTGACAGCCATCTTATCGAGAATGACAACATTGAGTCTCCAATGCTTTACTTCAAGAGTCTGGTATCTGATGACCTAATAGAACAAATTTGTGAACAAACTAATTTGTATGCTCTGCAAAACGATCCATCAAAACCCCTTAATCTAACTAATTTGGAATTTGAACAGTGGTTGGGAATATGCATGCAAATGTCAGTGACCAAAATTGATAACACTCGCCTTCATTGGTCAGCTCATGCTTTGAATGAAAACATTGCTCAAACAATGCCACGTAAAAGATGGGAAAACATAAAATCTAATCTACATTTGGTTGACAATTCTTCATTGAATTCAAGTGACAAGTTAGCTAAAGTGAGACTTCTTGTTGACCATTTGAAGGAGAAGTTCAAGCAAATCCCTATGGGAGAAAATTTATGCGTTGACGAGCAAATAGTTCCCTTCAAGGGCAAGTCATCACTCAAGCAATATATCCCCAAGAAGCCAAATAAATGGGGATATAAAATATTTGTTCTTGCAGATAGTACTGGCATCGTTTACGACTTCTTGCCATACACAGGAAAAATTATGCCTGTGACAAGGGCGGGTGTCCCTGATCTGGGTCCAAGCTCCAATGCTGTTCTGAACTTGGCCGAAACCATTCCAGATGGGAAAACCACAAGATCTATTTTGATAACTGGTTCACATCACTGAAACTAATTTCTCATTTGGCATCAAGGCAAATATGGGCATGTGGAACCGTCCAAGAAAGAAGACTTAGAGGGCTGAAATTTAAGTCTGATAAACAGTTACGTGAGCGGGGCAGAGGTTCATTTGATGAACATATGACTGAAATTGATGGCGTTTCAATCACTGCTGTGAAATGGCATGATAACAGGTCTGTTTGCCTTGCTTCTAGTTTCCTGATGTCTGCTCCATTACATCAGCGAGAGAAATTTGACCGCAAAGCAAAGGAGAGGATACAGGTAGTAGTTCCTAATATTGTGTCATGCTACAACAATAATATGGGGGGTACTGATCTGCATGACCAGTACATGGCATACTACCGCATGAATTTCCGCACTAAGAAATATTATTTCAGACTAATATTTCACTTGTTTGACATGGCAGTGGTGAACAGCTACTTACTATTGCGAAGAGCTGAAAAATCTAAGGGAGTTGCATACTATAATAAGACATCCTTATGTGACTTCAAACTGCAGCTGGCAAATTCCTTGATCAAAAGTGGAAAGCACACTCTTAAGAGGAGAGGGAGACAATCAGATGAGAGTGTGCAGCAAAAGTATTCAAAAAATATTTATCACTAATTTGCATGAAATTTTCCCTCAAGTCCAATAGGACCGTATGGTCTTCTTTTGTTTAAGCTGTCTCAGGTCCAAGTGGACCGTACGGTCCTCTTATAAATTTTCCTTCGGAATTAAACTTTTAAGTGTTTATATGTATAATTATGCCCTATAGTTATAATTTCAGTGTAAAAAATTTACAAAAATATTTTTTTCTCATCAGCAAAAAGTTGGTCGCTAAAGGGTTGATACCCGCTCCCGTTGTTTATCTCATGTTGGAATGTCAGAACGCTTCTCGATCCCGGTAGCCAATGCATCACGATGCGCAGTCTCTGCGACTATGGCGTGAGTATAGGCTGTTTGTCGGAGGTAAGAATCCCGGGCACTGGCTGCATTAGTATCAAGATTCCAGGGAGAGACATCTCCTACTGGTTGTACCACAGTGGACCCACTGACAACTCCGGGCTACACGGCGTTGCGATTGCGCTTGATGCGAAGGCTCAAAATGCCCTAACATTATGGGAAGCCATTTCTCCACGAATTTTGGTTATGCGTTTCCGTGGAAAACCGGTCAACCTGAGTGTTTTGTCTGTTTACGCGCCTACCATGCCCACCGACGATGCGTCCAAGGATGCATTTTATGAAGATTTACAAAAGGCCGTAGATAAAATCCCTAGGCGCGACATGCTGATCATTGCTGGTGACTGGAATGCCCGTACAGGCGAACCGGACGCTACTACACAGCGGATTATCGGCAAGTTCAGCCTCGGAACACGTTGCGAAAATGGTGAGCGCATGCTTAATTTCGCCAGCTTTAACCGTCTGACAGTGACGAACACGCGCTTTCAGCATCCTAGGAGACACTTGTTAACATGGTATTCTAACGACGGACGCACTGCACACCAGCTGGATCATATTTTGGTCCGCTCGCGCTGGAACTCATCTGTTGAGGACTGTTGGGCTTATCGTGGTGCGGAGACGGGCAACGCCAGCAGTACAGATCACGTCCTGCTACGCGCGAGAATCAAAATTCACCTCAGCTCTCGTCCGAGGCCCCGTCCCACTAAACGAATTAATACAGCGGCTTTGAACGACAGTGAAAAGCGTCTCGCTCTATCCAATTCTCTCGTCTCCGAGCTAACTAACTTTGAGGTTTCGGACGAATCCAATGCTTCCGTCGACTCTCAATGGAATCATCTGAAATCAGCGCTACAACGAGCCTCAATAGCGGAGCTCGGGATGACTTCCCGTAAACGGAAAGACTGGCTATCCGAGGAAACCCTGAAGTTATCTGACAAAGCTCGCGAAGCGCGATTGTCGGGATCGTCAGCGCACCGCAGCCTCAGACGACAAGCCACGCGTTCTGCCAGGCACGCTCGCAACACGTATTGGGAATGTTTAGCTAAAGAAATGGAGAATGCTTCGAGTAGCGGCCAATTTGGCTCACTCTTCCGCCTGATCCGTATTTCTTCGGGCCGACGAAATTCGACCGAACACCCACTTTGCGATTTGAGCGGCTCACCGCTTTGCGAACCGGACAAGAAAGTGGAACGCTGGGCTGAGCATTTCAGCTTGTTGCTAAATCGACCGGCGCCACTGACGGCACTACCAACGGCTGTAGCGAGCGAGACATATAATGTTTCATGCGATCACCCAACGCGCGATGAAATCATCCGAGCCATCGGCCGACTAAGGAACAACAAGTCCCTGGCGAAGACGGCGTCCCCCCTGAGGTGTACAAGGCCTGCTCTTCCGTTTTGATTGAACCACTGCATGATTTGTATCGTAAGATATGGGAACTAGAGGAGCTTCCACGCGACTGGGGCACTTCACTCTTGATCCCCATCTTGAAGAAAGGTAATGCCTCATTGTGCGACCACTACCGTGGCATCAGTCTTATCGACATCGCCGCGAAGGTTTTTGCAGTGATTCTCTTATGCCGCTTTACGGAAGAGAGGGATATACGTACGCGAGTCAACCAAGGCGGTTTTCGTCGTCGACCAGCTGTTCACATTGCGTCGAATTCTGGAACATCGTTACCGCTATCAGCAGGCAACAACCGCTTGTTTCATCGACTTCGAAGCCGCCTTCGACTCCGTCGACCGAGATTCGCTGTGGAGTGTGATGCTGGCGGATGGTATGCCGGAGAATCTTGTGCGCATGATGCAAGCGTACTATTCATTCACGCAGAGCCGCGTACGCGCATATGGTATGGTGTCCTCCACGTTCCCCATTAGGACTGGTGTCCGGCAAGGGTGTCCTTTGTCCCCTGTACTATTCAACTTCGCGATCGATTGGACAATGAAGCAGGCGCTTTCAGATTACGCTGGTGTGATACTGAGTCCGAGCGTTTCGATTGCCGATTTGGAGTACGCCGACGACATCGTAATCTTGGGGGATGATCCTGAAACGCTTCAGACGACCCTGGAACGCCTCAGCTCATTTGCTTCTATGCTGGGGCTACGAATCAACACGCGCAAAACTAAATATTTTACCACCGCCACTGGACCTCATCTGCCTCTCAAGATTGGTGGCGAGAACTTGGAGATGGTGAACAATTTTCGTTACCTTGGTTCGTGCGTGCTACCGTCAGGCCAAGCCAAGGATGAGATACCGACCCGTGTACAAGCTGCGCGCACGGCGTTTTCGCGACTACGTTGGGTTCTATTTAGCCGTAGAGAAATCAGCCGACGTACAAAGCTGCGCGTCTACAGAGCGGCGATTCGCCCAGTTCTCACTTATGGATGCGAGACGTGGCCTGTTCGGGTGGAGGATATGCGGAAACTAGAGGTTTTCGACCACTGGTGTCTCCGACGCATCCTCAATGTTCGATGGGATGAGCGGGTAACGAATGACGAGGTTCGCCACCGTTGTTTTGATATCCCTCGCCCGAGTTCGATATTGCGGCAACACCGACTGAGATGGTTTGGCCACATCCTGAGACGCTCGGACGCTGAACTAACCAGGATGACACTATCGCCGACACCCTGCGCAGAATGGTGTTGTCGTAGCGGAGGACAAGTGAAGACTTGGCTCGCCACCGTGAGATCGGACGTGGAGCTGCTTGGCCTACGATCGTTTTACGGATGGTGCACGTGGGACCGGACCTGGCTTACAATCTGCGTGGATCTCGCTTCTAACCGCCGAGCGTGGGCGGCTGCAATCCGTGATGTCAATGAAGCCGACTCATCCTCCAGGAGGAGATAGTC
>JACCGJ010004799.1:0-11220 GCA_013407085.1 Atriophallophorus winterbourni
GTGGTTAAGTGGTAAACAAAGATATACTTGCATGCAACTGTTGAGTAAGGTTCGCATAACGTACCACGGTGTTGAAATAAAAAAAATCACAGAGTGATTCTTGGTCAAGCGTTCATGACACTCAGAATTACCAATGTATGGCGGTGCTCACATCCCAAGCACTTACACAATTCTAACTTTGTTTACCGCATAATCACTGTTTCAAGGCTTACTGAACCTGATCCTACAGTCTCCTCCTGATGACGGCAAAAAAAAGAAACCGGTAGTGAAGTGTAATTTCGGGGGATGTGAGCAAAACATCACTTTGGTCATCTATAAGCGCCTCGAGTGCTTGACCACGAATCACTTTGTGATTTTGTGTTTGAACATCGTGGTTCGTTGTACGAACCGTATATAACAGTGGTATTCATGTATAATTTTGTTTTACACTTATTCACTGATTCAAGACTCACTGAACCTGATCTTACAGTCTCCACCTGATGACGGCAAACAGCTAGAAACCGGTTGTGATATGTATGGGTTGAGGATGTGAGCACCACACTACATTGGTCTTTTATGAGCGCCTCGAGCGCTTAGCAAGGAATTATCTTGTTATTTTGTATTTAACATCGTGGTTCGTCGTACGAACACTGTTCAACAGTGGGATGTAAGTTTAGCTTTATTTTACTTTTAAATTAGAACAGAATGTATCAAATCATTCAAGGTAACATAGTACGTATTAAATGATAGTACGTTGTTTTGACAAGTGTAAATCATAGTAAACGTCGGAAATATACTAGCGCATATTTGCCCATGCGACAATAAAAATTAGATGTAGCTCGCTAATTGTATTATATTATACAGGCATTTTTTCACGATATAATAATCGAGAACTTTCCAGAATGCAAGCGCTTCCGTGTTTTTCCCTGTGCTATATAATTAATTATGTAACTTTTATAACTGATAACAGCGGTTTTCGTTTCTCCTAATTTTAGCAAGTCATCAACTTTGGGATTTGTATATCATTTATCGTACCTAATATCCCCTGCTATTAATCCTTATAGATGAGATCATATTTAGCTATATGATTGACTTAGCATTTTTGATATCTCATCTGCTATTTCAAAATATATTTGTTCTCAAAAGATAAATGATGGTTTTAGGGCGTCTGGATTGGTGCTGAAAACACTGGCTTTTCATTTTTCCGATTTTCTAATTAAGGTCACGCCCCAATCATAAAACGCCAAATTCGTTCAACCAAACCGTTGGCTGCATGCAACGTTAAATAGATGCCACGCATTTTTGCTATATCGGAAGTGACATTTAAGCAACAAATGCCAAGATTCCATATAAATCGAAAACAAACATAATTCGCCTGTTTCACATTTGTTGATTTCCCGATCAAATATTTCACATTATCGCAAACGTAATTTCGCTACAATATTTTCGTATGTCTATTAGAGAATGCAAACAGAACGCGTAATGGCTGATTAAGCAGTGTGACAACCACTGGATTCAGAATCAATTACGTTAACTTGTGGAATATGTGCATATTTAGTGCAGAAAAATAAAATTTCAAATTGTCGACAAAGTAATTTCAAGAAACAAGAATTAAGAATCAAGAGTTTATGGTGAAAAAAGCAATCGTTTTACATGTACCATTGGATGACAGCTATAAAAAATACAGAGGATGCTCTCCGATATAAACATCTATTCTCCATTTAAAATCACGGATCGTAGGGGTGTTCACAATATTCTGTGATAGTGAATTCCACAGAAAGCAAAGACGCACCGAGAAGAAATGACGTCTACAATCGGGTCTTGATTGCCGTAAAATAAGACAACTTGAGTGATTCCGTGTATTCTTAGGGGAACTGACGTTTATCAAATCGCGAAGAGGGTGATTTTCTTTTCGCTGTATTTCACATGTTAGGATGATGTCGCTCCTTACTCTCATTTGTGTGAAATCGATGAATACCAGCATTGCCATTCGCTCTTGTTTTGAAATGTGATGCATCCCATCAACTAGCTTCGTCTCCCGGAGGTAAATTTTATCCAGCAATGTAATATGTTCATACAACCACGATTCTCAAGCAGGATCATGTATTGTATCGTCGAATGAATGTAAGTATTTAAAATAACGTGGAGCATATTAGGAGAGAATTTCTAAAATAATCACCTCAGCAATCCCAAGATATCACTTGAAAACGTTCTGGCAATGGCTATTCGGTTTCTGGTTATTAGTGATACAGATACCGAGAACCTTCTCAGCGCCGGTCCAAGTCAAGTTTTCATGACCAAGCTTATATGTATGCTCGTATTGCCGGCCAAGTTTTAATATTGTAGATTTACGTATTTTTGAAGGCATTTGATTTAGTTGATACCAGTAATACAGGGCATCTAAATCAACTTGCAGCATCAAGCTATCTTCAATCGATCGGATTCGCTTCCATATTTTTATGTCACCAGCAAAAAAGAATCAACTTGCATCGTACTACTTGCGCAATATCATTTACGTATAACAAACATGATAGGACCGAGCACTGAACCTTGATGGATGCCGCTGGTGACGTTGATACTTTTTGCTATAACGGTGCACGAAAAAACTAATATGATTAGAAACAGCTAAACTATAAATCTTATCCACACCTCACAAACCATCCGTATGCCCGACTTATTATTCCGATATCAAATGATATTAGGACATTTCGAAGTGGTCTTTCTGTTAAATTTCATCCGTTTCGGCCCTAGCTCTTTCGGATTTTATTACAGTACAAATCAATTGGGCATCGTCAGTGTTGATATCGTGCAATCGATAATTCTGTGAGATAATTGCAACGGGAGATCACACACACGCACTTGATATTTCATTCTGAAATGTTACCAGACAGAAATTGCAAACGCCTTATTCAATTATGTATTGTATTGTTTTGTTCAATTATTTTCAGTACGCAACAGAACGGGAAATTAAGCGTGTCTATAAATTAAACCTCGATGAATTTGCTCACAAGACTTAATTAACATTCACATTTTAATTTATGATTTTAAGGAATTAAAAATAGAATCATTTATTGAGAATAACGCGAGGAAGGCAAATTAAAATCGGAATCGTTTCGTTGTCGGTCAATTGAGATAAGATTACATTTTGAAGTGTGAAATGCAAAACCGGTCGTGAGTTTCAATATGTTGGTTGAAATCAACTTTCTATATCCTATAATCTAGACATGAGTTTTTATCGGACAAACCTATTCGTTATGGATAGCTTGATCAGGATACGCGTGATTTGCTGTAATGAAAACGGTATCCAAATGCGAAATTAAAAGACACTATGGAATAAGATTGGCCGGGCCAAATAAACTTTCTCTACAATCATTCTTTGATTTCATGGTCTGGGGTCTTAATCATATTGTGTATATCAAAGTGTCTAACGGTCTACATCAAGTTAAAAGTATATTGCGAATGTCTTTCTACGTTTTCTTATATAACTTCGTTCACATTTGTATACTTACCACAAAATTGTTTTCTAGTAACTCTGGATTTTTCCTTGCTCCGAACAAATGGCCAGTTTCTACACAAATCTTGATTAAACTGTATAACGCAGATCACGAACTCATTTTCTTATTGCAAACGATTCCGAAGAAGCACCGATGTTGCACTACACAAATCTTCTACTATGAAACAATTGGGTTTGATACAAAGCAGAATGTGGTTCGATGTTCGGATCAAAGATACAAATAGGTGACGAGTAGCAATAAACCGCAAACCTATTTTTCGAGATTCGTTTTATAATCGTTTGTAGGATTTGACATCAAGCACATATTGGTATCATATTTTGTACATTATTGAACGCCAACTGAGATTTTTCTTTATCAACTTAAAGTTTCTGCTTGAATTAGCGTTGCTATTCATTTCTACTACAACGAGCACTTACCGATCAAACAGCTAATTCGATGAACTCGCAAATCTGAATATTTGACAGCTGAACTTTCCACAATCAATCATGCAGTCACATTAATCAAGGTGGAATTCTACACCACTAAATTTTATCTTCCCGTAAAAACGAATGGGTTTGGAAACAAATAAGATTAAGCTACGAATGAAAGTTAAAATTTTCCTCATTAAATTGTGTTATATTATTTCCATATTCCAAGTGAAATTTCAAAGGTTTGTAGATAATACGAAATAACATAATGTTTCTGATCAAGATAATTACATGTTGGATAAGGTTGACACGACCAACCGGTACGATCATATGTGCCCAAAAATATGTAGTTGGGGTTAGACCTCATGGGCTTCAAATAAGCCCTATTGGTATGCATTTCAATCACACACACACACACACTACAACCGGTTACGTAGTGTTTGCACTCATCAATAAGGCACAGTACGATCGGGATGTGCATGCATTTCAACATTGGAAGAATTGTGAACAAGTTTCGCTTGTATGCCCATAAGTTTCAATAAGTTTGGCACCACCGACCGTTTCAATCGCATGTGCCAACCCAAATTGAGATGACATACGAATCCTGATCGTAGTCTCCCTTCCTGATGAGCGCAAACCGCACGAAACCGGTCGTGGGTTGGGTGTGGATGTGATAGAAATGCTTGCAAATGAACACGGAATTATGTTTCTATTCGTGCTGCGACCCAATAAATTTTGGGAATCATCAGGGAGTTGACGCGACCAATTTGAAAAGTGTTTTCAACTGTAAAATTAGCCCATCTTAACTTAATTGGTGAATATTTGCTACAAAATTTAAATATTTACGTTGGCCATTGGTATTGTTTTGAATTAATAATAAGAAAATTGTGATTTCGCGTAATAATGACAAAAATGAAGCACTTTTGCGTTACATCTACAAACTCGCATTTGCATTTAGCACTCACATCATAGGGTTATAATCTAGTACGACAACTAAAATATACTCCACTGGTCTTTCTTGAGCCCCTCTGCTTATTCAAACATTTAAAAATGCACATTTTTTTAGCTTTCAAACAAAGTTATAGATCATGCCATTTCCTACTACGATTGCAAACATTTCAACATTTATTTGCACTGCCCAACAACTGTTTCCCAGCCTACATTTCAATTTAGGCATTAGGAACATTTTCAGCTCGCGGTGGCATTTTCAAAATCCCGCCAAAGTCTGATGTTCCGGACAAAACGTTAACAGCTATGCGATCCGTTTTTAGGTGAAATATTCTTGTGAAATGAAATTCGGCAGCAATAATTGTGTGCTCTATTCGCCATTTTAATAAGGTCTTGCTCGGTGTTAATTAGAACTCTATGTGATCTGATTCAGATGATCTTGTTTATTCTCCAAAGAATCGTTCAACATTAAGAGTAGATTAAATTCGTCAATGTTGTATCAACATATCTTCACCGTACAAAATATTCTATGAACGTAATTGCCCAACAACCTAATAAAAGGTATATTATCATATAGCGTTTAATTACAGTAAGCCGCAAATTAGATTCAACGGTGTTTATTGGCATGCTGCTAAAACATAAAATTCTGGTGTAAAATTACGGTTTAATCAGCTAGAAAAGATTCAGATGTTGTGATTGTATCAATCGGAACATTTTAATGACACTGACGATTTTCGATCTGAATTTTACATCTTAAAATAGTGATAATTTACGATGATCATATTTTGACAAGAGATATGGACCTTGGAGTGATTACATCTGTAAAACCTATATTGTAAGGCGTACGTTTTACACGATTACACAAAAAGGTTTCTTACCTTAAATGTAACTTTGCATATACACATATTAAAATGGTTTATTATCACTAGTATATACCATCGACCGCTCCATCCTGGTTTATGATGGTGACCGGTATTCGCAGCCTGACCACAAATACCACAGCACTATTTTGAACCATAGAATCTGGTCCATGAGTAATGCTTTCTCTCGCCCTCAAATCGACTTTATCGATCCGTTAACCGCAGATTCAACGCCAATTACACGATTGGCATGGCTTACGTTTAACAGGTGAAAGTATCATTTACTTTAGTCATGTTAAACTTGATGATTGGCGCCTTGTCCGCAAACTTACCGTACAGGAGAAGAAATCCTTTCAACTTCGTTCTTACATGCGTTGTAATAAACTAACCAAAATGAATGTTTCCTTGAAGTTATTTACGTTGAACTGGAGTAAGATGTAAAATCTCATTTTGGCAAGAGGAACTGTTACTTTTCTTTTACACAAATACGGAATATTACCATTATTTGATTCGTAAAATTCAACCGCAATATCTAAACATGTCGTTTTGTATAGAACGTTTAGTTAGTGCAAGTGTACTCAAGTATGGTTCTAAAGGTAAATAGAAGGAACCCATAGTAAACAGCCAAATGATACAAGCTAAATTATTCATAATATGGTCGAGCTTTGCAACATTCCTTTTTGTGTGACCAATTAAAAATGATCTCTGATTGCTCTGAAGTAGAAACGGTTGCCTGCATTATCGATTTTTTGTTTGTTGTTAACCAAACAAAGAAATCAAACTGGGTTGTGGTGCATGTGTAATGAGCTCATGCCGACGAGGGTCAACGAGGGTGCGTTTAACCCGACTGACAACTTGATTCACTTGCGATATTCACATCTTATCGTGCTCACTGGTTGTCTACAAATCAAGTTTGTGAATACACCGTGTGTGATTGCCATGTGAATCCTAGAAGTTGAATGAATTACGGGCAGGCGGTTTTCGTCATGTGAGTATGTTGTTCGGGTTCAATATTGTACACAAATTCGTTTCGAGGAGTTATGCATAGCACTTATAGCTGACTAATGTATAGTGTCGCTCACATCAACTGATCGTACGTATAGAATCAGGTTTCTGGCTGTATGCGGTCATCAGCAAGACTTAAAGCAGTGAATGGGTGTCAAACAAAGATAGATTTCAAAGCTTCTTTTGCATAGGGTGGTTACAACAAACCGCATTAATCTAATACAGAGTCACGAAATAAGTCATTGATTATCTATGATGAACGTTTTGAGCGATCGTGTTAGAATAACTTATTTTATGCTAAAATTTAAGGAGCTAAAATAAATGTAGTATTTTTCCCACTTTTCCACTGTTACACTGCTCACTGAGGATAACCTATCGTTTGATGAGGGCAAACAGCCAGAATCTGGTTGAAATATGTATGTGCGGGGAATGTGCGAAACACATAGGTGTGGTCATTCGTGAATTCCTTTAGCGTTCGAACGAAAATCACTATTTGCTTCTGGGTTTGAGGATTGTGGTTAGTGGTACGACCTTCTTAAACAGTGGCTTCATAGTTTACCACTTTTTCCACTGTTACAGGGTTCACCGAACCTCAACTTACTGTGTCCACCTGCTGATGGGAGACAGCGAGAAACCGGTGGTGGTGTGTTAGTTATCGTATTTATTATAAGCCAAAACATGGAGTGGCATTCGAGAAGATGTCTTCGTGGCTGATTGTGCTGAGATAAACGAGGAAACCCATGAGCGAACGTTGTTACTGAAATTGGGGCAAACGACTTCCGATATAACTGTGTGCAATTCAACAAGCGTTTTTTACTCTGACACTTCTGGTCATATCTTCGCCGAATCTGCTCGGATTTATCCCATTCCGAGATTTCTGTGCTACTTTCGATCATATCTATAGGAATTTATTTGGTTTGCTCTTGTCAATTGATTCACAACGAATTTGCCATGCCGGCGAAAATATCTCAGTTTGCTCACGCGCGCAAACTTTCCCATCGTTAATTATTATACGGTTTTTGCTATTATTGCAAAGACGTATTTTGATACTTGTTTCTGTATTATACCTTGTGTGCTTAACGAGTTATAGTGGAGTATTTGCTAAATGACGAAATCACGAGTTCCAAAGCGGCCACATCGACCAGTCGAGCAAACGCCCACCACTCAAGCGAACAACCCACCTCAGGCTACCAACATGTGTGACCGCATCACGAGATACAACATACGGACAAAAAAATCAATCGATCAAGCTGTGACAGCGAAGATTGTTCACCTGACAGCGGCATGGAACCAACTTTACCTCTGTGTTAAGGGCCTGCATCCGGCAATCGCATAAATGGTCACG
The DNA here is from genome assembly GCA_013407085.1 of Atriophallophorus winterbourni. Classification (NCBI taxonomy): domain Eukaryota; kingdom Metazoa; phylum Platyhelminthes; class Trematoda; order Plagiorchiida; family Microphallidae; genus Atriophallophorus; species Atriophallophorus winterbourni. The sequence goes on from JACCGJ010004799.1 coordinate 8,060, forward strand.
GCCTGTCAAGCTGATAGGACGAATCTCTACACGCAGAATTGTCACGAGGTCACGTGAAAAGCATGTGAACAACCGGTGAGTCCCATGGCGAGTAAAGTCATAACGTGTTTTATGTGTATGGGTAAAGTCCATGGTAAAGCCCCTGATTCGATAGCATTAATAAATAATAAAATGGTTCCAGGCGCCTGGTATGACTGTGTTCGTTGCAGAGCTAAATCCTTGCACGATGCCGATACTCTGGAAGCCAAAATGAAAAAAGGAATGGCCAGTTTCGAGTTGAGCATTCGATATGTGCAGGAAATGTTAGTAAATCATGTGAGTGGACATGTGATCACTGATGTAAACCGTCTTTTCAATACAACGATTTCAGAACCGCCACTGGAGGAATCTGAGACTAAGGCTACTAGGCTCATGGTTAATCCCGTTTTGGAATCAGTTAAAACTAGCACGGAAGTAGGAAATTCCTACAGCGTCAAGTAATGACGCTAAATTGCGTGTTTTCTATATATTTCTAATGCAGTTGTTTTGGACACTTTTCGAGTTCCCTTTTCGACAAAATATAAAGGGGATGGGCAGAAACCACTGAAGTTTATGTTCTTGATCAGCGCTATGACCGAAATAGTAAGTTCGGAATGGAAAAAAGTGAAACGAACATTACCCAATGATGTTAGACTAAGCCCACCCAGACCCAATGCCATAAGTGAAACACTCCCCCGTCTGGAGACAGCGGATAGCAACTTTTCCATCCAAATTGAAGAAATCAGTACATCAAAAAACGTCGTAGGTCCGGCTCAAATCGAGTCATACTGGGCAATTCACACCGAAACTTAATTGTCGATTCCAGTGAACCCGGACCAATAACTTTAGTTTACACCCCGTCATTACTCATAAAAAATACAATTAAGTGCATCAATATAAACGCAAATAAACAAATTAGTCGAATTGTCCGAGATTTGTAATGAAACGGCACGAAACATAGTTTCAATAACAGAAACGTGGTTCCATACCTCCTTGTCTGAAAATGAACTCTCTTTGCTCAGCATGTCTCTATTCCGGCGTGACCGTTTAGGTAATGGCGGAGGAGCAGCACTCTACTTCACGCAATCGTTTATCTGTGAGCTATGAAGGACCAGACCCTTGATATAACTGACACACTTTGGTGCTCTCTGACTGATACTTCAGGAAACCAATGTATTATTGGAGTGATCTATCGTTCTCCAACAGCAACTCTTAACCTAAACAATAAATTGATTAGTGCTTTGCGGTATGTAACAAATATTGATAATGAGGGATTTCAACTTTTCCAAGCTCTATATTCGGGATGATCATCCATCAAAGACACTTGAATATGAACTTCGAGCCGTCTTTGATTACGTACCCCTTTATAACCAATTTTTTGTATTTACTAGTATGAGGGGATCAGACCGGCCGTCTACATCAGAACTAATACTTTAATCAGATCCAACAGCTGTAGAGAATATCGTTTATAAACCGCCAATCGGACGAAGCGATTATATTGTCCTAGAATTCGAGTACGTTTGTAGCACTAGGCGCAACAGTGACGGAACGAAATGTATCAGAAGGGTGAACTACCGTGCTCTTTGTGCCGAGCTACATAGCAATAGTATCGCCCAAATGGATTACTCCGATGCGGATAGTCATTGGCGCTCTATCATACAGCACCTGAAATCTATATTGGAGGAACATTCAATGTTTGCTTTGAAGAAAACATCTCAACGTAATAAATGTTCACTACGAAACACGACTAAATAGTGAATGAAATAAAGGGCAAGAGCATTGGAGTTTCACAAGGCTACCAACACAGCTGATTCTCAGGTACAATTTTGCACGACTGCTCTTAGATAGACTCGTAGAACGATAGAACGAATATTAAACCAGGAGTTTTTGCCCTAAAATTTTCGAACGTCCTCACTGAATCCATTAATCAGACCACTGACCTGTTAGCAGACTTTTATGCCGGAGTTTATGTGCCGAAATCCACAGAGCCTGATCAAGAACCAATCATTCGACTTGACTGACCGACTATGAGTGAAGTTTTGATTACTTCGATGGTGGTAGCGCAGCACTTACGAAAATTAAACGTGAAGAAATTTCCAGGACCACACGAGATAACGCCAAAGCTGCCCAAAATCTGTCATTCGCATCTACCTGAACCTCTATCCTACATGTTTAATTATTTGCTCCAAGCTGGTGTGGTACTAACAGAATGGTAACTGGGACAAATGATTATCATTTACAAAGGTGCTTGCCGTTCTGAAGTTAAAAATTACAGGCCAGTGACATTGCTGTCTTCGGTATCAAACGTATTTGAGCGAATAATAACCGCAAAAATAGTGCGACATCTGGAAACAAACAACTTTTGGCAGTTGTCCAACATGGATTTCGCAGAAATTGCTCTTATCTAACAAATTTGCTGACAAGCTTGGACGATTAGACGGGTTGTATATTCGGGGGGCTGTATTCATGCGTGCTACCTGGACATTTCTAAAGCTTTCGACAGATTTGATCATAATTTACTCTTGAACAAGCTAAAGAAACACGGTATTGCTGGAAGTCTATACGAATTGATAAGAGATTACCTTAGCAACAGACACATCCATGTTCGTGTGGACGGCCTATTATCGAAGAAAATCGATGTGACTAGCGGTGTTCCCCAAGGCTCAGTGTTTGGACCAATACTGTTCCTAGTCTATATGAACGATATACCAATACCAAATGATAGTGAGATGGCTTTGTTTGTTGACGATATAAAGGTATGGAGGCGAATCAGCAATGCTGATGATTGTATTTAGCTGCAAAACGATTTGAATACATTGTACAACTGGTCATCCGAAAATAAACTGCCATCGAATATGCAAAAGTCCAAGATCATTCAGATCGGTCGTGACCTTAGCTTTTCCAATCAATACAAGCTCGGATGCAAAATCCTGGAGTAAGCCAAAGAAGAAAAGGACATGGGTTTCTGGAATTGCGGTAGTTTGCAAAATGGTCTACAATGCGGAGCCGTTAACAAAAGCGCGTCTCGGCTGCTCGGCATGTTACGGCGGATATTTGGACGTTTTTCCTCGAGGTGTTTTCCTCTCATGATAAACGCATATATACACCCGGTTCTAGACTTTGCCGCACAAGCCTGGACACCA
>JACCGJ010004800.1:0-27043 GCA_013407085.1 Atriophallophorus winterbourni
AGACAAACACGATAGAGTCAAAGCCTCAAACGTTGTCTAACATATATTATGAAAATTCTTCCACGTTTACCCAGCCACGAATGCATTGAAATACCGCGGTAAGGAATGCGCAATGGGTGGGATTCGTGTGCATGATTGACGGTCATCTGGCTTTCATTTATTGATCGGTCAATAGAAAATAAACCGGCAGCACGCTCGTAAAGGTCAAATCGATAAACCATTGGAGCTGGGGCATACGCACACTCAACAACATATTGATTGATTGATTGAATGATCACGTGATAAGGCTAACATTGAAACATCGCAATAAACAGATGAGGAATGTCATGCGAAAATGAAGAGGATTGGTGGAACGAACCTCGGCTATGAGCACAATGCGCTTCCCATCTGGCCAAATAATATGGTCGACTTGCGATCGAACACGTTCCCACGTGAGGTCAGGAGTTTGCAAAGATCGCTGAAGATGATACGTAAAAATGAAGCGGAAATGGTTAAATGAATCATATTAAGGAATAACAAAGACGGAACTAGACAGAGTGTCAAGCAACATGGTAGAAGATAAGCAGATAATAAAAGGCGCGCGGAAACCGGACTTGCGGTATAAAGACATATGCAAAAGAGATGTGAAAAGTGTGGAAGAACTTGTTCGTGACCGTTCACATTAGGAGGCACTGTGTAAAGCGTTGTCTTCAAGCTGTGGAATAGTAGATATTGCCCAAGAGCGGTTGAATGTAGGTCACAGCGAACGCGTGCAACTGCCGCTGGTCGGCCGAGTTCTGCTTATCGATGTGTCCGTAGTGGGAGAGATTATTGCTCCAGAATCGGATTTTTAACGCTGTAGAGTATGGAATTGTCATGTGCTTGTGATGTACATTCATGGTCCCAATCGATCGAAGGAAACTTGTTATGATGCGTGACAGTGATAGCCGCAAGGAAGTTGTCATGCTGATGTCGCGCTACTCGTTCACAACACTTGCTTGAATGGATTTTTGATTCGAGACGTAGAGCCTCATAAGTAGCTTTTTAGGACTCATCCCTCCCCATCTTTTGAGGATTTTAAAATACCATGGTTGTACGACAGTAAAGCACTTCTACTTGCTATTCTATTTTCACTTCTGACATCTGTCTAGGGCTGGGGAACCTGACAGTATCTTAGACCACGTGCAGTCAATGAGTGTACGGCACTTCGCCTGAATCAGGTTTGTGCTTTTATACATACATACTTGCGACCGGTGCAATGCTGACCATCATGATGATAATGAAAGAGGCCGACACATTGGAAACCAGACAAATCAACTAGGTGAATGATGTATGGAATACAAGAATAATACGTGTGACATTGTAATTTTTGGTTCGAAATGGTGACGCGGTTTGCAGCCATTGACTGCAAGGTTTCCAACCACATATGGGACGGATCTTTAAAAACCCACCCAGACAAATGGAGGTTTCCGAAGGAGTCTAGAGCGTCATCACTTTGACTGGAAACTCTCGGTAGTTTCTCCCAGACTCTAACAGATCATGGAGTGATATAGAAAGCAGCAACGAGAAATTCCTAAAAGGCGCTCTAATAATCGCATCAACATTTTCGCCTTGGCAGCCACCTGAGGCTAACAACCGTTAATAAGCATCGATAGTAGCGACACACGAGGAGGCCACCGAATGGGATTACATTAAATTAGTTGTAAATTCAGAAAGCTGTCATGTGATTTCACACGCCGCAATTTCTTCCATTTCTAAAACAGTAAATATCGACTGTATCGAGTGGCGGGTGCAAACGCTGAGCAGATTTTTAATCAGATGCAGATAATTTGAAAAAATCTCCATCCAACGATTGGCTTATTCCCAGTTTTTAATTCACTCAATAAAGTCGTTTCGAATATGAGATTAACAACACAAAACACTCTAGATTGATCCACCAAATGGAAACAAAGATTAATAAACAACAAGAACGGATATTATTCAGACACAATCGCACTTAATTGATTTCTAGTAAAAGCCAAAATTGTGGACCAGTGACTGGGCAGCGCTAAACAAATGTAGTGGCAAAGAGCACGCTGCCAGCGTTGATTGGACCAGACGCTGACACTAACACAACTATGCCAGCAATAATGATGACCTAACACAACCAAACATGCAGGGTGATATAGATACAGATGCCAAAGTTCACTTATGACTCACTTGGAATGCTGCTGTTGCAAGGGTGGTCAGACTCTGACTTGGCTCAAGTAGATGAAGGTTTGACTGTTAACGAAGCTGCAGTTGAAGCGAGCCCTCTGCTAGGTTTGTGTCTAAGAGATTAGAATACGCAATGGCTGCGTATCTCTGGTCATATGACTCAAAATCGTGTTCAGTGGTGGTCTTGGTGTATACATCTTGTCCGCTAAGTGAAGTGGCAAGTAAATCTTGTTATGATGCGTGACAGTGAAAGCCGCAAGGAAGCCGTTATGATGGATGAGTCGTTGATGATGCAGTAGAGACTGTCGTTGCGTTCTATCAATCTATGCATTGTCCGAAACCCAACAGCCAGGAAAACAGAACAAGACCGGAATGGAACGTTGATCGGGAGTCCAAGGTCCAAACGCCCAGTGTGTGCGTTTTGACCGTGGACATGGTTTGTATTTATATGGCAATAACAGTGAACGTGTGAGGGTACACCGTAATCGTGGGAAAGTGCATAGTGGGAACGACGGATGTTAGTTGACATGGGCGAGTCAGACAATTTGAATTTGAACTTAGTGCAGATGGGGTTTGTTGCTCTACTCGTTCACAATACTTGCTTGAATGCATGTTTGATTCGATGTGTAGGCACCTTATCTCAGTGTGTCTGTGCCTACGCTACAATTTCAGTGGCATTTTAGGTCCAATACTTCCCCATCCTATTGGAATTTTTACTATGTTATTGTTGGATGGCAGTTAAGCACTTACCATTTGTTATCGGTGTAATGCAATCAATAACGATGATCAAATGGCGGTGTCTGATTGAATTGGTTGTCTTAAAAAGTAGTTGAACAAACTCTTAGCCGAGGAGATTGTTCTAAGAGTTTCAGATTACTGTTCAATAAGACAAGCACATAACATTTCGGTCTGACACAAAGAGTTCCACACATCAATGTGCCGTCAACCACATGTGTGAATGTACCTTATTACGCATTTGAAGATACACATGAGAGAACGCCCACAATGAGTGATATAGTGTCGCATATTTTGCCACACATAATGGAAACCGGGTACATGGATCCGAGTTAGAAGAAAGCCGAACCGATCTAGCTTTAATATCACTTTGTACACTTCCCCATGAGTGTTACATCTCAAGATGGAGCTTGCGATGTCTACGTTCATCATAGAAAACAGATCAGGTTCCGTGATAGTTGAAAACGCCTAGGAATGACCCTAAGTGCAGAGTAGATGCTTGGAAGCAATACATTAGTCTCTTTGAACGTTTGTGAACTTGAGTCAGCACCATCATGTGAATCATTTCTGTGGTCCTTTATGCTGTGCGGAAAACAAGAATTCATTACAGCATCACCGCTAATCCTTTGCCAAAAGTATTGCGCGGTAACACGCTAGAGTTTCACCGCCATTTCTCCTCTTTTATCAGTCTAGGCAGCCTGACAGTATCTTAGCTCGCGTGCAGTCCATGACTGTGCGGCACTTTGCCTGGATTAGGCTTGTGCTTTCATATATACATACATATATACATACTGTGTTCGTTGTACGCATTCTGTTTAACCATGGCTACAAAGTTGAACCTTGTTTACCGTTTTACGAGAGTATGAAGACTCAATTAATCCGAGCTCCCGGTCTCCACATGAAAAGGGCAAACAGCACAAAACTGACAACGGAGTTAACGTGTTGATGAAGCCAGCGACACAACACATATACACGATACACAATTTCGAAGACAGGAATGGTGGCATTTTGAGAATTTTCCAAATGAATTCCAAATGAATTTGAAACGATTCATTTCACATACTTAATTACTCGAATACTATTACTGATATAATTACTTTTTTGGATGTATAATATTTTACCGAACGTACATTTTCAAAGCCGGTGAAACACAATGTGATGTGGTATTTGTGTCGTACTATAATTTTCAACACCAATCAATGAAAACGTCACCTCGAAATACAATGTCCATCTAACTATAAAATTTGCTCAACCGTCTCTTTCTCACAGATTAGCAGGATTGACTGGTATTTCCAAGTGAACTGGTGTCATCTGCTATCGAATATTCTATCATATGCATGAGAAACCGTGGATATCCTCCACACAAATCATCTGAGAGTTTTCGCACAGAATAAGTCAGCCACAGAAGGTCAAATTAGAATATAGTAAAGGGGAGTGTGAGAGAGAAGAGCATTGAATAAAAGCATGGGAGATGTTTAGAAAACAACATACCACATCGATCTCGGTGTTTGAGTGGCCCATGTTGCACACGACACATCCGTTCTTCATATTGTCCATGTGAGCACGTGTCACAACCGCCTTGTTCCCGGTACACGTAATGACCACATCAACCGAACGGATCACTTCGTCGATGCGAACCACGCGATAGCCGTCCATGCTAAAACGACAACAGATGGCTTCATTTAGGTATAAAAAATAACTGGAAGGCATTGAAGAAGATGCAAGGGCAGTGTTGATTGGAGTCACGCAAATATAGACTCATGACAAGTTGTGATAAGAACTTGTTACTAGTTACCAGTGTAATGCTGTCTATGATGAAGATGAGATGAGCAAGCTGGTTGTGACTCAAGCAGCTCAATGCCATCCAGAATGGAACGCACTTAACCTGAGTTCAAATTCGTGGTCTTATTTAATTAGTCACTTGCTCGTTCATGCCATTTAAAATTAACTGGATAAACTTTGAAGAGTAGCGGCTAAAAAGATTGAATCTGACAGGGGGTCGTTAGAACGTACCAGGCCTGCAGTGCGCAGATCGGGTCAGTTTCGGTGATGCAAACAAACGCGCCGATTCCCTTTAGTGCGTGCGCCACACCTTTACCGACTTCACCGTAGCCACAGACCAGAAGTGTTTTACCGCTGATCATCATATCGGTCGTTCGCTTCAACCTGAAAGAAACAACACCCGAGGAAAGTGATATCGAAGGGGACGTGGAGTAAGCGGCGACGAACAAGTGGTCAAAACGCTTACGCATCAACAATCGACTCTTTGCACAAGTAGTAATTGTCAAACTTAGATTTGGTGATGCTATCGCTGACGTTCATCGCGGGGACGCGAAGGCTATTCGCTTTGACGTATTGGTACAGACGGTGTACCCCGGTCACACTTTCTTCCACGATGCCACGAATTTCGGCCAACAGGTCTGGGTGGTTCTTGTGCAAACGATGCGTTAAATCGCCACCGTCATCAAGAACCTTACAAAACCGAAGAAATTCACAATCGAAACGTGTTCAAATTAGCATCCCACAAGAACACTTGAAAAAAAGCTAGCAAACAGTATGAAGTGAAAGAAACACAATACCACGGCGATTATACATGTCCAGTTTAATATTCCTAGCTTTCTTGAACACCTGCAAATAACAAATTTATTTATTTTCTGTTTCCACTCAATAAAAATTTAAGCGTTGGTAGAGGTGGGCTACCGCATTTATTGCATATTTCTAGTAAACCATTGAAGAGAAAATGCTACACACGGAGTAAATGCACGAGAAACCGTGGTGTTTCACAGCTACACCACAATCAAGTTGGACCTTTTCGAAATTATTCGTTTGAAAGATCAGAGACCTTACTCACGACTTACCGAGAACCTCGTAAGTTATCGTTGTTCAGGATGTGCAATCGTGCAGCATTTCTGTGCTGTCCGGCTAACATCGTGCTAAATTGATTGGCCAACAGTAGTGAGCTGCATGCTGAAACATGCTGGAGTCTCAATACCATTTCTATTTCTATTTTCTCTCATATCTGCCTAGGCCTGGGCAACCTGACAGTGTCTTAGCCCACGTGCAGTCTCTGACTGTGCGGCACTTTGCCTGGATCAGGTCAGTATCATCACCAAGTTATCAATAAAAATAGAAATGAGTGGCGCTACGGCAGTTGATTAAAGGTCTAATAGCAGCTTGACCGAAAAAGAATGTTGAAAATTTGAAGCCGTTATTAAGATTGACAGAATCAACCGAAAGTCTCAATGCCAGATTCGGAGGGCAAGCACATGTCAAGCGACGAAACGCTAAATAATCACCAATGTTTTGTATTCACGCATCACGCCTTTGGGCAGTTTTATACACGAGAGACGATTTTCATAATCATTTTCTTGACATAAAGGGTGCCTTCGTTCAACATAGCAGCAGTTGGAAGTAATAAATCATTGTAAGTGTCGTACCGATACATTACAGCATGGTGAATAAAAAGATCGTTCCAAAAGTAAAAGGAACAATAATATTAATATTGGAGGTAGAATACAAAATAGATGGATGATTAAAAAAATTAGAGGAAGAATTGACGTGACGAAAATGATTATAATCATAACAAAAAAATTTCACGTACAATGTTTGGAGTCCATTCGCCCGCGTTGATGCACCGATCAATGCACCACCAAAAGTCCTCTTCGGATTCTCCTTTCCAAGCGTAAATCGGGTAACCACTCTCTGCGAGTGAAGCAGCCACTTCATTCTGTAATCAATAATATGGAATTTAATATGGCAGTGGTGAAACAGTGTAGGCCAGCATGTATGTCCTGGGCGTTGTTCAAGGCCTATACGTGAGCAATCGGACGGATTGTTTTTAACAGAGGGATGACCACAAGAACCTCAAAAGGAATTGGAGGCCGACACTACAGCATTATTCATTTTAAGTGTCACGACATTCGGCCCGGGAGGATTCTGAGATTCGGAATATTTTAACAGCAAGGTTCTTTCTACAGAACTAACGTTACGATGTTCACCGCTTTATCAGTTTCAAGATTTACCAAAACTACTGTCCTCATCTGATGGTGAAAATCATTCTGGCTCCCACAACAGATTGTAGATGCAGGCAAAAGAGTAGCAATAAAACTACGCGCAGGACTAATTGTTGTGCTTGACGTTCAATATCGTCAGAGCGCCTGGGCTTTGAGAACGAAAAAAGCCTCCAGATTCACAAGCATCGCCAAAAGGCTCCAGCAAACTCTCAGTTTTATCTCATAACATATGATAAGCAAATTGTCACGATCTTGCGTCAAAGTATCACACAGCCGTTATCCAAGTGTTCCGACCAAATGTATGCAGATAAAGCTATTAAAAATAACCCACCCGATAATTCGATTTTTGAGACCCGCAACTCATTATACACGACAAGGCTCGTTAATCCCTCGACATATAGATTGAGCAATATAATATACCAAAAACTGCTTATGATAATCCAATCATTGCAAGCCCTGGATACGATCCGCAATTAGAAATGACTAGCTCAGATAAGCAGACAAGCAATCAAGCTATTGACGATCCAAGTCAACGCAGGAATCAATCCCTAGCTAAAATCCAATCGCATTAAAATATGCAGAAGGAATGTTTTAGAAACAATGAACGGGGCATAAACACAATATATAAAAAGGCATACATTCATACTGATAGATGAAAGAACGAGTACCTGTGTTGAGTAGATATTGCAAGCGCACCATCGAACCTGTGCACCCAGAATCGCCAAGGTGTCCAACAAAACCTAGGAATGGGAGGAGAGAAATAAGGAGTAGTATCGGTCATATGAAACATTAATGCTTGCAAGAGGCCTCTGTTCTTGTCACTCATTGTGAAGCATATACCTAAATATGTATAAAGCAAATCGCGAATACAAATTTAACCGAAAACGCTTATTCTGTGGTCTAGCGTTTTCTTCTATTTGTCAAACGGCGGCTTAAGTGAAATTGAACAACGAAACTGAGATGATGATGATGATGTTACGGTATGGCTCTGAATATTGTATTCACGATATTACCACTGTAAGAATGCACACGAGTGAAAGATTGCGTACGAAAGCAACAAAAATGATGCCTGGAGATCTTGAGACGAACGATGTTGCACGCTGCCTCTGCAACAGCATATTCTCTCGAAGAAATTGTGCTGACATTTCGGGGAAATTTTGCTTTTCGAGCTAGTAAAACGTTTACTTGGCACCACTATTTTGAAACTTATACTCTACCGCTGTTCAATCACATTGTTGCTATCAATCGGCGTATGCACGACTGTGCAATAATAGAGCTGTGTCGCAAACACTGTGCTGGTAAGCTGCATGCGAAAAGATGCTGAAGCCTCATCATTGTCTCATTCTTATCTCAAGTTTTATTTCTCATATCTGTCTAGGCTTGGACAGCCTGACAAGATCTCAACGTGTCAGGTTTTTATACCGGGAACGCAAAGCTTAGTGGAGGGTCACAACTATATTAATTACTATTAGGGAACTATGGAAAAGAAATTACAAATGAAAGAAGGAATGGTGTGAAGCAATAAGACGAAGTGAGAAAAGATAAGTAACGCAACATATGATGAAAGCCTGAACAAGAGAAGGGATAACTGATAAAGTAGTAGCAGTAATGAGACTGCTGTGAGTTTTCTGTCACAATTCACCTAAGGATAATGGTTTCAGTATTCAAGAAAATCGCCAATAGAAAATGCTTCACCACGAAGATAAAAGGACTACAGAGGTTTTCGAACAAACATAGATTTTGATTCAATTGCATTTGGAAACAATAGGACAGATCAACGTTAGTGTAACGCCGTAGAGTGCCATACAACTAAACGACATACAGCCGTTGTATTTCGATTCTACAAAGAATGGGTACACGGAGTTCAACAAGAAGACCCGGTCTTGCACTCGCAATCAGTTAGACGGATCCCTGACCCGACATTCCAAATTCGCTTTGATAATATGCAAATTTGAGGGATGAGCGACGTGTACACACCGGGGGTGTCAAGTCATATAGACATGGTCAACACGTATTCCAATACAGAGCTGATTTGAACTATCAAGTTGGGAGATGAAATACTGATAGAACAGTGGAAAACAGACACCCGAAACCTCAAATTACATTAGTGATGGTAAGTGATGCGGACAAACGAACGTGAAACTTTCAGACACAATCAAAATCAGGTGCTTGACCGGGTCAAACACTGTAGACCACAGACAAAGCAAAACAAAAGAGCAAATATTTTGATCAGCGCATTGTAAACAATAAACGGAGCATCCAACTATTCGTAGCAGAGACATCGCGTCAGACGGTAAATGAGTAAAACCAAAGTGCCTAACAATATTGCAACAAGCGAGGATGTGTATGCAAAACAAACATAAACCACAATCATACCCAGATTATTGGACATACCAAGCCAATGAATATAACTTTCTAACTACCGTTGAACAGGAAAACGGTCAAATAAAACGGCCTGTCAAGTTTGGCCAACAACGAATCGTACAAGATTGAGAGAACAAGCTCCAAGATGGTAGAGATGGGTGTGTGAAGCAAGACCCTTTACTAAGTAGAAAGTGAACCCAAGCGAGCTATTTAAAAAGTGCTGTAATTGGTGTCCGTGCGAGCAGATTTCGCACTTCTAACACTACTCACTTCCGGAAATATGATTTAGAATCGTGTTCAGTTGCAATCATGAAAAGCTTGTTAACATGCACGGCAGAGAACATATCAAAGAAGCTGTCGCTCTACTCGATCGAATGCATCTTTCGTTCAGGGTTTAGACATCTCACCCCAGTGTGTTCATTCTTCCACGGATTCTGTAAATTTTGAAGCCCCAATCCAATCAGATTAGTTCGTGAAAAAACAATGAGTCCGTTTGAGTAAGGGGTAAAAATCAAAAATTGTACTCCAACACTCTTAACGACTCTAATTTGAATCGTTGATCGCACGAGAATGCCAAGGAAGTGATCATGTGAGCCATTGATTTCCCAATTCGAATGACTTCGGTTAGTCTTCTTGGACCAGAAGATGCCTCGAGAAGATAGCTAATCTTATGATGCACACATAAACACTTTGTGAAAAAAATACGCATTAATTCCGGAACATTACGCAGCTTTTTTTAAAAAAAACTGCTGCGTGGACATTCTACCAAAAACGACACCCAGAATGAATCCTCGAAATGTTTGAATTGAACGTTTGAACTGAAACTCCATCTGCTACAAACACACATGGAGACAAACGAACAAATGGCAAATGTCAGAAAAAACTAAAACGGAATGTTAAGCTGGACACCGCTGGGAGCTTAGAATTAATCATGAATTTGCGCTAAAATATAGTAGTTCACTAGGACTGTTGAAAGCATAACAGGTTTACCTATGAAACGAGGCGGGGTGGTGATGTAGATGAGAAAAAACCAAAACGTATAATAACAGTAAAGAATTTGAATTTCTGAACAAAGATGAAACCATGAAGGCGGTGTCGTTGGTCAAATAGAGTTAGTGGTTCGCCAAGTATTGAATGGCTCAATTGTTTCATATTTCTTGAAAAGTTTCGACTGTTGGGTGAGGTGTTCTCACTCAAGACACGTGCGACCTCGGTAATGTCCTTATCCGAACAGTGCGGATGCATGCTGTGACATGTTGTAACCTTACGCTTCAATGTCCTTATCCGCTTACTTCGCACACCCCTTTGTGTTCTCTATATAAACACTTGCCCTGTCTAGCTCTAGGACCTGCGAACCTGTGTCCCGAGTCTCGGCTTGGTCATTTGATAACCACCCTGTGTGGTTCTGTTCTCTATCTTGGTGGGCTTGGTCTCTCGTACAATCTAGTTGATCACCTGACACAACTGTCTCTCGAACACACTACATAGCATTACCTCATGCCGATTGGCTTGGCACGATGAAGCTAGATGGAATAGAACTAGCAGCCACACAGAGAAAAAATTTCAAGCAAACAGGCGCATTTGGTTTTTCGTATTCCTACTAAGTAGACACAACGATTCGTTTCTGGAGAAATCCCCTTCGAGGGATAGACGAACGTAAATGAAGTAATGGACCGAGTTAAGCTTCACCTACCAAATAATTATGTTACATGGGTCAAGATGAGGCTTAAATTCAATAGTGGTCTACTGCCAACCTAATGCAGATTGACCCAGAGTTTGGTTTTTAGCACTGAAGTGTTGGTTACGACTACAACCTTAATGCGTTGAAACTGTAGTGCATGAGCACTGCGTGAGTACAAAGTTGGCCAAAAAGTTACCACATCAATAGCTTCCATTCATTACAGGAATTACAACACAATACACTGTTAGAAACTCTGTAGAGGTACACAACATCCCGGTATAGTTTCACATGTGTATTGTGTGGTACGTTTGTCTTGCACATGTAACAATGCGCTAAATTGGTTGCCACTGGTAGAGATCGGACCAAGATCAAAAGGCGATAACGGCGCTATTAACGTTTGGCTAACTTTTATGAGGGGTTGAGTAAGATGGCAGCTCATGTTTAGTCTATTAGAGTGCGTGTAGTACTTTATTGTTTATTAATTAATTGTATGTTCATACCCACATACCAATGCAATGCGTAGTATTTAAAGGGACAAAATAGACAAATAAAGAAGCAGATATACGTACCGCAGTATGAGCCGTCACGTGGGTACAGCCGAGAATTTTTGCACCTTTCAACGGACGATCTTCGTTGGCGCGCGAACGCAACGCTACCAGACCAGGCATTTCTGTGGGTGGACAACATTAGATGAGATACGAAACGATTGGTGTCGATGGCTGGGATCAAATCAGATCAGATTAGTCATCCGTGAGCGTCACAAGTTGAAAATTGCTGCATCGTAATGACATAGTCAAACGATTTTCTGTTACAAGCAGAAAAGGCATTGGATAAACTGATGCGAATTCAAATCGAATTGAGGAATGTTACTCAACAGCATCGTAGCTGACTACCAGAAAGCAGACATCGTTATCGTGTGTTGGTGCATGACATTCCAATAAGCTGAACGGAAGTATGCACACGAGCATGAAGAAGGAGGGTTCGATAAACTGGGGACCACAATAAAATTGTAAAGAACTAGTTCGATGCGCATAGATTTCAATGGATACCTGCACACATTCGACTACAGCGAACATACGGATTGAGTACTCTGATCATCTTAAAAAAAATGTCGACTTTACTAAAACAACTGGAAGGCATTTAGTTGACGATAATTCATCTGCGCAGGTGAAACGTGCATGCTAGAATCAATAACAGTAAGCTGACGCCAAACTGAGAGGCACGTAGATAAGTTCTCAACACTTCGAAAATTCAGTGCATGGCATTGGAAACGACAAGTTATACAAACCAACGTACAACGAACAACTATGAAGCATGACTCGAACCTACAGTGCGGAATAAACAGGGCATAAAATAAACAACCATTTATACCTTGCTCGGCAATTTCAATCTCACGGCGCCCAAACGATGCTTGACTGATACGCTGCACGCAAAAATCATTAAAACCATGCGAGTTGGTCTGAAACGAGAAAATAAATGAATGTGAAACCAAACGGAGACAAGGCGCTATAATAATCGCATCTATCAAATTAACTTTGATGTACGTTCACATTAGCTGGACGCGACAGACGAAATTTCACAAAGTAACAAGAAATGCGGGATTGGGCTAAATTTGATGTGAGTAGTCTACTCGCTAAGTGACGCAGGACAATGGTTTGTCAATTCTCCAGAACCCGTTTATGTGAAATGATTGATAATGCCATTTGTGCACAGCTTTGCACCAAACGATTAATGAGTCAGGAATAGAAATCTGGCTTGTGGATCGCTGCGTGGCATGTTGACCGTCAGCTCACACTATTTGAACTGCCCAAACATCCCTTTCAGAAAGGAAACGCAACGCAATAATGACAACACATTATTTACAGTGTTTGGACGACGCACTCAAATTCATCCTCCTCATCGTCAGGACACACAGGTCAGGAGTCGTACGAGATGCCAGACAATGTGAAGAAGGATAAGCAGATAGGCAAATGCGTAAAAAGAAAACCGACAAGCAAAACATGGAAACACAGTAATCCCGTGGAATGTTGCTGTGAACAGAAAATGCACAATTAATGTTAGAATAATTCCGGAGGGTATCGTGCAAGTATACAAAATGTATTATGGTGTGCTCACGATATACATAAATACGAAGGACGGTATACACACAATTTGTGGTAGACGGATAACTGTTTAGGAACAGTCAGCATGTGACAAACAAAAAACACCGTACATTTTTAGAGACCAGTCGAATGGGTTTTTCTTCCAGATGATCATAGGTGTGTTTCGCAATCTACTTTAGCGTAATGTGAACAAGGAAAATCATTAGTTACTGACCGCGCGAGATGCTGGTTTGAGCCATTTTTCACGGGGATTTTCACGTTGTTGACTATCTTCCTCATCCTCATCGGAGCTCGACCCCGTGTACGAAGCTGCAGAGTGAACGGAGGACACAGTTCACATAAACGGCAATTAAATGCAATAGAAATTCATAATCATGGTGAACAAACGCAGTAAGGATGCAATAACACCATCAATCGTGCGCGATGTGACCAACTGTTTCGCTGCTTTGCTCCAACAACACAAACAACAAATATCGCAGAATCGATGGGGTAATAAAGCAATCAATAAACGCTAGTTGGGCGATTTATTTAGATTCTACCTATCCACGTGAGGCAAAACGATCTAGTCTTCGCAGTAGATCTTTGAAAGTTTAAAATCATACTTATTATAGGGAACGGAGACAATAATAGTCATATGTTGCACTAGGTTGGTTATACTTCGTTCTCGAAACAAATGCACGACTGTAAGCTAGTATAGAAGGCTTCTGTATAAACTACTGTAGACATTCAAAATCGTGGTTAAGCAACGATGAAAGGGAAAGATTCCCAAGTCATTTGATGGTTATGGAAAATGGTGAAACGCATAGCTCTGCAGGTATTTCAGGGTGCTGGGTGAGGCACATTTACCCATGATAGGGCATTATATTTGTCTCGCTAGGCTCTGATCGTGAGTTGACACGTACAACTATGATAACGAACTACTATCGTTTTCCATACATTCATGGCCTGCATTCTAACGGCATGCCGTGTTCAACTATGTTACGCAAACTCTCACTGATTTCGGTACATTCACGACCTATATTATAATAACACGTGTCGTGTTCAAGCACGTTAACGAACCCCCACAGTTGTCGATATATGCATCTTATAAATTCTACATGCTGACAAGTTTTGGGGACTTAATTGGTACTGTCATTGGTTGATCCGCTGTCCTATAGATAGCTGTTAATGACCACGGCAATACACATTGAAGATTTGAAATTATACTTCTTCTCAAACGTTCAATTCCGTCATTGTTCTGATTTCCACGCTGGTGGGTCAAGAAGAACGGACCGATTGACAGATCGCAACTACTACAACTGCTACAATTTCATCCTTTCATCGTAAAACAGTGGCACGCCAGATGGGGTTTTTCGTTTAGTCCGCATTTAATACATTTGTTTCCAATCATTAATTGCAGAGGACAGATCATGATGAAAGTCTGGTAACGTGCATAGTCGCATAAATCAATAAACTATACGCAATACTAGAAACGAAGGATCAATCAAGTCTTTGTGCGGTGCCATGGTAACAGAATTGAAAAGATTAAAAAATTTAAATGCTCATTTACATGCATTTCCGTCACACACACCACGATTAGGTTTGTGCTGTTTGCAGTCATCAGGTAGGGACAGTAAGATCAGGATCAGCATGCGCTTGAAAACTTAATGCGCTTAAAAAACTTAATTTAGAAAATACTCTAAACGAAAAAAACATTTGAGAAAACCTAGTTTAAGATCATCACGAAGAGATTAATCCCAAATTCACAAGCCACCGTTAAACAAAAAGAATGCAAAAAGTGAGGCTTAAATGCACGCTTTTCAACTAGTTATTTAGAGATTGGTGCTTAGTCATGCGAGACGAAAAACTCATAAATCAACAGAATACATACACGTTAACCAAAACAAACGCGGACACCCTTTATGTCACGGTAAATTCCAGCTAGTAAATGCACATTGCAATTTGATGAAGCCGACTGAGAAATAAAGTCTGCCATTTTTAAACCTCCCTTCAAACTATAACATCAGACATATATACCTGAGAATTGCAAATCGGATTAATCACAGACATGAAAAATAAAATTAGAAATGTTGATATAATTTGTGAATTGTGATAATCATATAGAATGTGACAGTACAAGCTGTAGATTAATAGTTAAGTCGGTCAACAAGATAAATGCTGGCCAATCAAAGGATCGTTGAAGGTCGGATATAAATTCAACTATGCATAACGAAATGATGTGTAAAAAAGCAAATGCTGAAACAATGAAACAATCTCCGGAGACCAAGCAGTTGATCGATAACCGAAACAAATTATCGAGGGACCAATGACAAAATAATTTCCCTAGGGGCGCGAAAGAATGAAGTTATAAAATAAAGTATCCGATTATGAGCGTAGGATATTTGCAATAAAACCGAAAAGTAAGCAAAGAGAGCAAATTTCATGTCCTTTGATCGTTGACGCCACTAAATTGATGAAAACATCATCTCAGCGAAAGAACGGGTAAAGGGGGGTGATCGACTGAGAAGCAACCGATATAATTCATTAAGGCATAGTGCACAGGTTCTTAAAAATGCATTCGTCAATCGATTATCTATGCGCATTATAAATGAAATAAATACTGTGAAATAGAAAGCCAGCAGAAAGACAAATTTGATTTCCGATTATATCAAGATCCAGCACATAATGATTATAAACCGATTCAGTGATTCAGAACATCGAAAGTAGCGGAAGCTGGCATAGAATGTTAGATCAAAGTTGGCAAATATTCTCATTATATTGAAGTTATCAAACATATCACGGACGCTATTACGTCATCGCTCTCTCTCTCTATCTAAATAAATTACAATGAAGAACAAACAAATGTGAAATGATGCAACCGGTTTTCAATCTTATCGGTAGATAGAGAACAATACAGAAACAACACAGGACCTCACCGAGTAGGACGGTTTTCAATCAATTAGTTAAACACTAAAAACTCACATCCTTCAGCATCGGTAGACGAAGTGTGTTGATGTAAATATAAACGACGATCGATCATGACACTGGAACGCCGGTTATCACGGCTCTTATAACCGGACGAACCACCCGTCCCAAGCAGTTCGCCTTTAGGAATTAGACGTGATGTGCCCAGAGCAGAACCTAGTTGATCCGAATCCAATGCTACTAAAGTCACTTGACTAGAAGTAGTGAACATGGGTGAAGATTTTTTATCCGCCATAATTGAAAAACTTATCTCAGTAAGACAAAGCGTTCGGCGTTGAAATGGATGGAGACTGAGTTAAGAATCGAAGGAACAAAATCAATCAGAGGACTGACACACCAGACAACCAGACAGGTTAGAGGAAAGATACAAACCACTAGCAACCACGAATGGTGGGAAGCCAAAGTCTAGCCCAACCAATTAACTGCCATAACATACAGGCACACACGGGGAAGTGAATGAATAAGTGGGAATACAATCTGATTGGATGTTAATAAAAAGTGAAATTCAAAAGTTGATTGGCTATCCCGGAAGCGAAAATTTTCACTATATGGTTGGAAAGTAAAAAAGGAATTTTGATTGGGTATTTGTGTGAAAAAGAAATATACGTAAGTAAAAAGCTATAAAATTGGATTTTTCACTATGTTGACATTAACGTGTTGTCAAAAATGTCAAAGGAAACGTTCCTCCGGAAGATTTTCAAGGTAGAAAAAATGTTCAAATGCGAAAAATCAACACAACAATCACTGACAGGACGCTGCTCAAAAGCATGGTAGAAGAAACTAATCAACGACCTTTGGTGCCGCAGAATCGTTGATCAATGCCAATTTTATAGGCCCAAAGTACGTTTATTAATCTTAAAGTACGTTTATATTGGCAGCAAACAACAAGTGTGTTATTATTTATCAAAATATAAACAGACCTCCTTCGAGTAAAGACAAAGAATATAGATTTTACAGGAGAACATGCCAACATTTATTACCATTAGTGAAACGCTTTCATTGAAAAGAGCTAGAATAAAGTTTATTGGTACAAGATCGTATGAGCACAGTTCCAGGGGACTGAAACGTTTGGCTGATAACCCGTTCATTGAACACAGCACACAGTGAATACAGGAAAGCAACCAACAAATCTACAACCATTTCAACAAGACATTCCCAGAAAGCCAAAGTATACGTCGAGGCGGAATAATCACTTTCCGGTTCGAAAATAACAAGGATTGCTAGTTTTTTCGTATAAATGATGAATTCACCACTTTAAATACTAATAATTTTGAACGATACAAGCTAAATTTAGAGCATTGATCGGATGCTCAGCACTTATACCCCACAGTCGGTTTCCGGAGGACAAAGTAAAAATAGGCTAGGGGTGCATAGAAGCCGTGGAAAAATGGTAAACAAAGTTGCACTTAGTTACACTTAAATAGGCTTCGTACAACGAACCACGGTTTCAATTTATGAAGTACAAACTGACTCCTGGTCAAGTGCTCATGAACAGTGTTGCTCGCATTCCCTTTGATACTATATAAGCGCCTTGGGAACTTGGACCGGAATCACTTTATGATTCTGTGCTAGAACATTGCTGTTTATCGTATTAACAACGAAAACGCTCCATTCAAAAATATTTGACATCTCAACTCTACGTTGACGTTTATTAGCTGAAATTAAACAGAACCGTAAGCACGAATAACGGATTATGCAACATTGTACGTGACTTAGCAGCGTTATCAAATCACGAGTATGCAATCAGGCAGCAAACTCGGGGAATGATAAAACCATGCGTAAAAATCAGTGTTGTGCGTAAAAGGTATACATTAGAATATAAGTAACGAGTATAAAAGAGGATTTCGTCAGCAAAAGGTCGCTTCAAAAAGTTTAGAGCGAAAAAATTTGAATCACTCAAATTAGATAGTTACATTTAAGCATTATTTTTGCAGAGTTCGCTTTTAGGTGTAGTGGTTGAAAAATTCGTGGTCAACAAATCAATTCGCAATCAATACTAGTATCATCACATACCTCGTCTGGATATGAGTACGCACACATTCATTGCATCACAAACGAAAGGTCAAGCATATCGCAGTGTAGTTTTGACAACTTCAGGTGGGTTTAGATACTGTTGAGTCTAAACAAGAATGCAAACGTTTTCGGTTAAGGCTGACTTCCGGTGGAAAATAGGCCAACGAAGGTGGCTGCATTTAGAATATCTCATCTTATGAATAAACCGATTAGTTATTTCACTTCTGTCTGACTTCTGAAGTGTACATGCGAGTACTTCACAAACTAGCCGTAAATGAGATCCATTTGGAGCATAAGGTAAGGAGTGAGGATTGTATGAGTGAAGAGTGTTCCTCAACAGCTCACCAATTATTAGCTCAACACAACTAACCAAAACAATGCAAGAAAGAGAATCATTAAGAAGCCCGAAGACATCAGTCAAAAACCCACAAGAACGCAAACTAAAAATGGCAGATTTACCCAAATGACAAAGTAATATTACGCTGTGGAAAGAACATTCGTCTATAAATTATCGGTGTTTGTGAGATCCGCTGTTATGATTGAAATAAACGTTTGATGACCAAAACGCGTCCACTTGCGCTTTGCGTGTAAGAGGTCAGCGGAATTAACGTTTGACCGATTCGTATTCGGTGTGGCCATTAACGTAATGAACCTTTTGACCGATAGGTGTTTGGCTTTGCCGAAATGCAAACTGTTGACACATGTTTAGCATGTTTCGGCTTCTGTAATCTAACACAGCAAACGGAATCTAAAAATTCAAGCTCATGTCATCAACGGAATCGCAGTGATATTTAGTATATCAGCGTTTAAAGCGTTTTTACATAAGTTCACTGTCATGTACAATAGCAAATGCATGGACGTTGTAATTACTTCCGTGTTGAAATTACAATGCGCTTATAGATCCTGATCTACATGATCTACGGCAAGGGGATAAATAAATAAAAAACTTGGGGGAAGCAACAAAAAGCGCCACTGCTAAAAAACGTTCACGTGACAGTAAAAAGATTAAATCCAATCAGCCTCTTAAAGCTACATAGATGTACCGATGAAATGAAAAAACTAACACGGTTGCATCGATTATGACTTCATAAGGCGGGCGTAGGATATATCAACGTGAAGTTGAGGTAGGCCCTGCTCCTTAAACCAAAATTTCAATTAACAGATGACGAGCCATGAAAAATCTAAATTGAAAAACAGTAATGACGGACCACTTTAGGTGATAATAGATGGCCAGTATGCTATTTGAGTGTTTGTCGTTCTCGGTTGATGTTGAGTATGACTAGTTCACGGATGGAAAGATGTGCAATCGTGTATTTCTGAAATGTGCAGATAACTCCGTGCTATACTGATTTGCCACCGATATTAATTAGGATTGCGATTTCACTTGATTTTTCATATAACTTTGCTTGTTCGAAGGGGATAGCGCATTGATAATCTCTACGATATCAATGTGCATTTCACCACCAAACGCACAAAATTAAACATACTTAGACAAGGCAGGAATATCTTCCGTTACTTTACACTGTTTCCTTGTTTTCAAAGCAATATATCTAAGCGTTTTATTTAATTTTGCTAGAATCCCCGTACTTACGTGGTGAGCGATTGATCACGTTGTGATTCTATTTTACACCGTGGTTATTTGTTTGAGCCTAATTTAACAGTGTCTTTCTAGTATAACATAGCATCCGACGTTCACGGCGATAGACTGGCTAACTTTAGATTGAATGTGGTTTCAATTGTTACATCGTTACCGAAGGTTATAAGGAAAATATCAATCTGCAGCATTTCATTTAACGGTTGCAATGATAAGTAGTGAGGCCTTAATGACTCTGAAGCTTTACTTATTTCATTTGAAAATGTTAACTGTCAGATTACACAGGCCTAGACAAATATGAAAAGGAAAATAGAAATGGTAGTGGGACTCCAGCGTGTTTCAGTGTGCTGCTTACTACCGGTGGATAATCAATTTAGCATAGTGTTATCAGCATAGCACAGAAGTACTGCACGGTAGTATCTGCAGAATGCTTAACTGCCATGCAACCATTCGTCTGATTCACTAACGTTCCTGATTATGTCTCCGTTTGCATCTCATTCAATCCTAGCTCAGATGTATGAATGCATGCATGTAAGCATGTGCATGTATGTATGTATATATGTATGTATGAAATCACAAGCCTGTCCGTGGCAAAGTGCTATATAATCGTAGACTGCACGTAAGCTAAGATAATGTCAGGTTGTTCAGGCCTAGATAGATATAAGAATTTAAACTTAAAATGGTAGTGACATTGCAGCTTGTTTCCGCATGCGGATCAGTAGCCTGGTGTTAGCTGCGCAGTACAGAAATATTGCACAATTTCATACATAGTAGATGAGATAAGTTGTGAACTATTTATTTTCTCAATATTTCTGATGATATTTTAAATGAAGGTTCAGTCATCAGCCAGTGGCCGTTTGTGTGATGGAAGGCATTACCGAAAATTATGAGATAAATCGTCACTTGGTGTAAGGCACGTGAACGGAGTAATCGCCACTGCGATCTGCTTTTGGTGCTGCATATGGACTCACACAATTGACCATCGGGGATTGTGCCCAATTTTATTTCAGATTTATGTGTTAAATCGAAATGCCAATTTCGTTTTCGTTTGTGCTCCGTTGCACAGGGGTACTATGACTTCTAACCACCTTAAAAGTGTTATGCAATTGTATATTATTATTTTTGTGCGTCTACTCTTATCAAAAGACACACGGTTTTGTGATGATAGTGACGGGCACAGATAATCTGTTCAATTGCAGGTTAGACCTTTCGGGCTGACGAACGGTAAATTTGGTCGTGCTGTCGATTGTGTCGGATTTTTCACAAACCCATCTGGACCACCCTGGTCATGACGTTCCTGTTGATCGGGATACTACTTACGGGCTGAATATGCTGGCAGATGTGAAGCCTTACAAATTGTACGATGACCTAAAGCCTAAAATGATTCAATTGGGTGCATCCAACTAACACGGTGTCAGTTCCAGACTTATCCATGATGCGTGTTCATTTTATTTCTTCTTCGCAGTTGCAGGTATATATTTTACTGTTGTTTTGATCTTAATGACTGTGTCTGATTTACTTGGCTAGCCTGCATACCATCGACACGCTTTCCACTAAATGTTGTGTTCTGTGGTTGCTTTTTCATTCCGAAATTATTAATTGCGAATTATTTTTTGCAAAGCGATTCCACACAAAATATAAGTTATGTCACTACTCCATTCGTGTCCCTATATAGATCAGCTGTTTGTGGACGAAGTATTCATTACCCTAGATTTCTGGATTAAAAATTAGCTTGCGTGTCCTTTAAGTGAGAGACTCATCTGTTAAATTTGGTTTTCAATCTTTCGTTATTTTTATTGTTAGCCAGTGCCACGAAATTAGCAGTCGAAACTCAATACAATACATCAAACGCATGTGAATTTATAAAATCACAAGTGATAATCTTAGGAATGTTGATAATTAGTCTAAAGCGCGAGACACTAGTGAATCCGCGTCTGAAAACCTTTAACGGTGGTAGCATATCATCATCATCAAAGACAGCAATACAACGGTAGCACGGACCGAATGCTCAACTGCCATACAACCAGGAAAAAGTAAAATCATAAAAGATGGGGAAGGGTGGAACTTAAATTGCTACGGCTTCTATAGAAGAGTAAGCACAAACAAACTGGGGAGAGGTGTCTACACCTCGAATGGAACATAAATTCAAACAAGTTTTGTGAACGAGTAGAGCGACATTAGCACGGCAGCTTCCTTGCGGCTTTCACTGTCATGCATCACAACAAGCTTTTCTCGTCACTCCGCTTGACAACATACACGTTTAAGCATATAATGTGTATGAAAGCACAAACCTGAACAGTGAAATGTGCCGCACAGTCACAGACTGCACGTGGGCTAAGATATTGTCAGGTTGCCCAGGCCGAGACAGATATGCGAACGAAAATGGAAATGGCAGAGAGACTTGAGCTTGTTTCAGCATGCAGCTCACCATCGGTGGCCAATCAATTTAGCACGGCGTTGGCCGCACATCACAGAATTACTGTACAACAGTATCTCAGACCACGTGCAGTCTATAACTGTGCGGCGCATTGCCTGGGTCAAGCCTGTGCTTTCATACATACATATGGAATGGAAAGAGACATAGTGGATATAAGAAAAATTTATTATTCTCTGTTCGTTTTTTTGTTTTGTTTTTATAGTAAAAGTAAAAGTTTATACGAGGGTTCATTGCCATCGTTGATAGTGTGTCGAGCCATACACTATATTCTCTTGCAAGGACGCCTGTCCAACCTTGGCTAGACGAGAAGCCTTTTCAAGCCATCCATCAGCAACTTTTCTCGTCTGTACCAGATGACGCATAGAATGCTGGACACGGTAACCGTTCGGGTTTTATGCGCAGGACGTGACCCAACCACAGGAAAGAAAGTCGGTTAAAAACTGGCTGAAGGCTTGATCTGAATACGCAGTGTTTCTACCGAACGGAGCACACCTTTGCAAACGACTTTTTGGAAGATCACTACCCATTTAACATTTGCGTACTGTCCAAAATTCGCATGAGTACAACAGTATCGTCTACACCGATGCGAAATGGATATGTCCCTTTAAGATTGAGCCAAAATTACGTCTATTCCGGAAGCACTTAAGTCTGTGCCAGTCTGACCTTTGCAATTTTGAAAGTGACTTCCTTCGCTATGTAACTCACACCAAACACAATGATTCCTAGGTAGTTGAACTGCATAACATGATCGACAAAAACATGTATAGTAAAATATGGCAGTTTCTTTAAACAGCCCTGAAGGAGCACTTTACACTTACTTGTTGACAAATGTCGTCCATTCTTAGATACCTACATTGTCATAATATTGAAGGAATATTTTAATCAGTAAATCACGACAATGTCTACTTAACCTCTTACAAATTCAGGAGCTAATTGGGTTCCACATTTCATTTTTATTTGAAATATCGTGTCATAGTTGTATAGCAATTAAAAAAATCGGTATTTTCTATGATGTGATGTCCGAATTGACGAATTAGCGGTGGAATTATAAATCCTAAAGCAACTGATAAATTGAAAATAAGATTGGTCTATTTTGATAATTTTTACACCTGACAAATTTATGACTAAGTAATATCAGAGTTCTTTGTGCCTTTCGACTGAAAGCAAAAAATTTTGAACGCTCAGTAAACCTTACTCTACTTTTGTACTACATAAGACTAATAGCCGGAAGAATGAATGAAAAAATCAACAATAACTCAATTGAAGAAGAGAATACCAAATGGTCACTAATATATTATGGTAAAAAAAGCTACGAGTTTAAAGGATAATCACAGGATAGTCAATAAAGTGGGTGCAACCTAATCAGAAAGTTTTCACCAATACATAGGTGATAAATGTTTCAACACTAGGGATATAAACATGCAGCAAAACATATCTGCTTTTAGTTCTATATAAAGACGAAGACTATGCTATAAGCAAAGTATAATTAAGATAAATCTTGATTAATAATAGAAACTACCACGTAAATAGGATGGGAACAAGATAGGAAGTCAAACTCACCAGAATCGTAACTGGCGGTTTCAGAAGCGGAATGACTAGGTAGGCGAAGTTTTTTATTCAAGTTTGCAAGCTTCGTATCCTAAAATGAGGAGGATGTACAACGTACCTTGACGTTTTCTTCCCCAGAATTTTCATCTTTTGTCTCCTCATATTTGTCCATTATATAATTCAACAAAAACACATCGAAAATAAATTATAAAATCTCTGAAGTTAACAAATTTTAATCACAGTTTATATTGGAATAGCTAGTGGTAAAAAAATTTACACAAAGATTCGCACCTTAGTGACCGCAGATCTAGAGGTCAAATATCGGTGCTGCAGGTTACACGACGAAAGTCAAAAAGGCGGTTGAACTTTCAAGGACGATAACATATAGTTCAGTTCAGCTTACTAAGCACAATGTTTTAGTAGTTGCTAAACAATTGAAATAATCAAAATATTTATCGGACCTATTAAACTATTTTTTGTTCGAACTTAGAGCTTTTGGTGTTAAGGTCAGTTCAGTGGAAAGAATATCTAATCGTTTGAATATCGGAAGTCGCGTTCAAAAGCGCTTTGGAGGCCTCGTGGCATGAGCTTTTCCCTGACTTCGTTTAATGAATATACAGGTCGTCTGTCGATAAAATTAGAATGAAACCGTATTTCATTTCAAATTTATTCGGTTTTTACCACGATGTAAATAAAATACGGAAAAAGCAAGATATATAATGTCACGTTTTAAATGTAATGTTTTAAATGAAAGCACAAATTTTATCCCTAGATAACCTCTGAACTGCTTCGTGAAGATACATTTTCCCGTTTTTCTAAGTCACACCTGAAAATACATGAGGCCGTTGGATGGTCTGGAAACCACATTACGTATCACCATATACGACGGGGATAACTAATAACAAAGAACAAACTTAGGCAGTGTTGGGCGCAGCTTTGAAGCTTTTGACCGTCAAAAATTCAGGACGCTCGATTGGCTTATCAGCCATATACAATACGCTGTCTGAAGAACTGAACTTATCTGAAGAGTTAAGTTTGCAGATAACAGTTAGTGGCTAAGTGCCAATCGAGCGTCAAAAATTTCTTTCGGTTAAGAGATGCAGAGAAGCACTTACTACTGCCAAAACGTATCTTTTTTTCGTCCGTTAGAAATCTTCGAATATCACGAAGCCAAGAGATTATTCGGGTTGTATATAAGGAGCACCGCATTATGACTGATGCTGGAAAATAAAAGGCAGTTTTTCTTCACCTGCACGGCGCGAGGTCTGACGAAGAAAAATCTTGCATTTAATCATAAAACTCTAGCATTTACATTCTTAACAAAATAACGCTTCAAAAGGTGATCTACCTAAGGTTACACAGAAATTACAGAGAGTATCCAGGAAAAAAACTTATCTCAGTTGCGGTCGAAATACCGCATAAAACTCAAGATAGAACTGCAGAATATAAGTTCTTCTGTGAGAGTGTTCCAGACGTTTACAACCATGAGGCTGCAAAGCGTTTCCTGGAGTATAGTCCACATCACTTTCAAGCAAGTTCAAGTGAATGGCCTCATGTGTCCAGCTCGGGACTTAGGGTAAAGTAGTCGTTTATTAGAACGTAACTTAACACCTTCAAGAAATTTTAGGTTTCATTAAATTCACCTGTTAAACGACGGTGCTTAAAGGAGAAAAGATCGAGAGACTTCAGGGCTACAGCTTCAGGTTTTATCTCGTTGATCCTGAATCATCCGATTTGCGAGACGCTGTACGCTTTCAAGTCGAAGTATATCATTTTTGTTGTGATGACACTACTCCCGAACACAATTTCAAGATGCTGCCGAAATTTTTTCCCTGTAAAGTGGCAAGAATATTTCAGGTCTTCAGCCCGATAGCACTGATTTCAGCGGAAAAAATTACCTTGGGTGATCGCTGGGCTGCAGCGTCACATTAGTCCTCCAAAATACTTAAAACACTGTGTGGTGTTAACACAGAGAATATCCCGACACCTGGATGAAAATCTTACCAATTAGTGCTGACAACAGTTGGCTCTTATTAAGTTTGAGTTCGAGATCACAGTGGTATGACCAGTTTATGAACGATCACGGACGTGCATCAAAGTAACTTCATCTGTTGATCTGATGAACTACATATCCTCTGCGAAAGTGAAGCATGGAAACTTCAAGGCAGAGGACAAGTCATTAATGTAAATCAGGAATAAAAGAGAACCGAGCACCGAACCTTGTGAGACCCATTGATGACGTCAGTTTGGCTAGGCAACGTGGGTTCTACCGGACTGTGAGTGGCCTACCTGTAAGAAATTCTTTTATCGAATCAAGTAGGCTACCCTTTATGCCTTTTGCTGCTAGCATGATCTCTAGAAATCGGTGTTTCATGGAATAGAAGCCCTGCTAAAATCTAATGACGAGATACTGGTCGGTGATCTTTATGGGCTCATCATCAAGCGCAGACAATCAGGTCTCAGAAAGCGCTTTAACCTATTGGGTGTAACTCAATCACACGGAGAGAAAGTTCAGCCCACTTATTCCTAATGCTGCATATATTTATGTACAATACTTTGTCACTAGTTATTCGTGCTTCTGAAACTAATCCTGCTTGGCCCACGGTCAAAGCACCTGATAGAGCTGCATGTTTATTGGCGTGATACTTAGAACTGGAACATCAGACTCGACAGACTCTTGCGTTAAGGTAATGGACCGTTGTCTGACAACTGAAACAGCATAAATCGTAGATGAGCATCTGCTGGAAACACCTGCTCGGCTATCATCATTATTGGCGCTATGACATTCAACGCAATCTGGGCCTGACAGCAATGGTTGGGGTAGTGTGATGTTAGGTATAATCATCTGTGACTGAATAGCGTTTTGTGCTACGTCAGGTTTATGAATGGCGTATGTTCTGACTGCCATGTTATTCTTATTCGGATCGGAAGAGTTTTGATTATTCCCGGATGGAGTTTTGATTCAGCGATGTGCTCCGTATAAAAATTTTTTAAAATGACATATAACTTTTCTCTTGAGAATTTACTTTTCAGAATGGTTGAAATTCAACAAAATACACTCTCATAATTCTTGAAATAGCGATACCACCCATATCTTGTTAACCCGATGAAGTGAACTCCCTATACGCTTATCTGCGTTTGAAGTTGCATTTGGAACATCATACATGAATAAACATAGCGATTCCGACCTACCCAAACTGTAATCAACCCATTTGAAACAATCACTGTTGTATTCGTTAAAAACATGGACTTTTATCATTTATTTTTCAAATATTCTATCAATTTTATGTTTTAAACAAGCTACCATCTAAACAAATGTTATCTAACTATTTTAAGGGTTGTTACTAACAATAAAAATGTGTATATATTTACGACCTTAAAATTTGTATAATTACCGTTTTATTTTATGTACTTATT
>JACCGJ010004801.1:0-41162 GCA_013407085.1 Atriophallophorus winterbourni
TTACACAAGAAACTTTGAATTTACGAACAGAAATGTTTTTTCTTCAAATGATTCATTATTGTCTTTTGAATTGACTACATCGCCATAGTTCATTACACTGTTTTGTACAAAGTAAGTTTTCGAGTAGTTGGTTTCCTGATTGTGAGTTATTAATTGACCTATTGAGTTCCACCTAGCGTTGAAACTGTTTCTCTCGCGTTGCAATTGTAGATGTTTGTGAAATGATATCTCTCTTAATTGTAAACCTGGTGTGAACTTGATTTTGGCTCAAATATAATGATAATTTTTTATCATCACTTAAATTATGATTGTGAGCTGCTAAGTTCGTTTCAAAGCGCTATTCTTTTCGTGCATTTCCCTTCTTTTTTCCTCCTACAATGTTGTCCAATTTTAGCTATCCTCATGAATCAATTCTCACTGAAATATTCGTAATACAGGTCGGTATTTTATTTGAAACCTTCTTTACGCTTTGTCATATATTTTATGAGCAACAAACTCATTTTTCTCAATATTAGCTTCATTGTCTGTTGAAATCTTTATCATTACCTTTGCTGGAATGTGATATTTGTACAAATTTTATTTGATATTCTGTCCGTCTCAGGGATTGCGAATTATTCTTTTGGAATCTGAATAATTCACCACCCAAACGATCACTTTATTTTTTACATAGCCGTGATCGAATAGTATAGAGTTTGTTAAAAACATGTACTGGCATATAACTAATTTTCATTATTGGGTCAACACCATTTTTTGATGAAAATCTGATCACCCATATCTATGAAAATAATGAACAATCAAAGTCAATAAATTATGAATTTCGTAACGCAAAGGCAGTCAGTGTTAACACCTGTGAAATCAGATCTTACTCACGGCAAACCTTAACAGTTTGTCAGTGTCAATGAGATGAGATTTTATAATTTTTTTTCAAATGGAGCCAATTCCTTTTGGCGGTCTCCAATTTAATCCGACTAACGATTGTGAAGTTGATGGAAAACAGTTTTTACTAAGCATTAACCGAATTCATGATAGCGAATGTTCATTCGAAGCAGACGGCCAACGAACGTCACAAGTCACCCTTAATCGAATTAAAAACGGTACAAATAAAAAAATCTACAAAATCGAATCTAAAAATGGATACGTGTGTTTATAATTACTAGACTGAAGTTTGACCTGAAGTAAGATATAAATCAGAGCCGATATCATAAATGGTACAATCGAGGAAAATTGAACATTGATTTTAAACAAGTTTGATACGGGTCCTCAAATACATTTCCATTCAATTCCTGTGATTAATGCTTACCACCTTGGTCAATAATTCGAAGAACATAAAGTATAACTGTGAAATAACTACAATTTGAGTATGGTGTTTACATGTTGAGCTAAGCAATCCTTAAAGTTGTTCATTCGACTGCAAGTTTGCTGAAATCTCTCTGCAACCGGGTACTTTTCGAATTGTAATTGTTGTTGTGGGACTTTTCAACGCTCCCTGCTCTTACATCGTGCCAAAAGGCAGAGTCCTTCATTTGCTGCAACTGATTTAGATTGGCAATCTGTGGTAGTGCCTTTCCTACCGTTTATAATGTATAAATTTCTTTTCTGCTTTTCAATATCTGTATCAAGTTAAACTTTCGTATATTTTCAAATAAACCCTATTCGTTCTTTTAGTTCTTTCTCCCGATATCATTATTATATGAATGTTCCGTATAAGTTGAATCAGTCACTTTTTGTTACTAATTTAAGAAGATATCGGATGGATGCCATTCCAACTCGATTGGTTTAATCATAGCTCATTCGGTATTTTGTGTGAAATTACATGTGAGGTTGCTTTAATGTACATCGATTTTCCGGAAATTAGTTCATTAAAATATGGACGGCTACACCAAACGAAACTAGAAATAATTGTGCGTATGAATGACGTGATGAATAATGTTTCTTGTATATTAAAACATTTTAGTGCTAGAAAAACCTGGAACAGTGTCCGATAACGTGCCGATTGTGTGCGATTTAAAAACCTTGAGATTGAATTGTAACGTATTTAAAATACAAATATGTTTATTGTTAGGATTGCAAGATGTTGCGTTTTTAATGCCTTAAAGTATTTTATCTCATCTCTCTTCTGAACCGAAGTGAACGATATTGCAGTTTTCAAGGTCAAATTAAGGCAAACTTTGGATAATCCAGCCCTGCATCTTTTCCTCAAATGCCGATTATCTCATTGCATACAAATATCAATCGGTCCCTTCAATTTGAGCAAGGTGCTTTGTTGTGCAGCAAAAAAGCTTGTACAATGTAAAAATGTTCAAACTGATAAGAGTTCATATTGATAAACATATCGTGACTTGCCATTTTTTCTAGTTTTTCGTTTTGGATATTTCATCTGGTTTAATTGACGTTTTACAAGACTCTTAGGGTAGCCGTGGTTATATAAGCTGTCGAATAACTTTTTGATGAGCATGTTTGCATTCTAGCTCATCGCTACAAAAGATTTCAATTTTATGGAAGATGACTGACGCTATTAATCTCGCCATAAGACTCCGATATGTACATTCAAACAACCATTTGGCAGTTGTTCAAGTTTCTTTTTACTTGATTATTATGAGTGCAACCCAATCTCCGCTAAATGAACATCTTTATTCATAATCACGGTGAACTTACCTTTATTAGATTTGGTAATAACAATATTTTGGTACTTTTGTTGTTTGCCAAGTTCTTTTACTCCTGTGACTCAAGATCGGCTTTACATCTTTCCTGCTTACTGATAATACCACCCTTCGAGGTTAGTACCTTGATTACTGTGAATTGCGCTCAAGGATGCTTCGATGTTAGGTATAAGTCTGTCTGACTTTTGGGATTTCCAACATATTGAAAAATTATGACCACTCACAAAAAGGCTTTACTCGTACTGCGATAGCAGTTGGTCGAAAATATTCCTAATTTTATATACTGTTCAGCATTAACTTTATTAATTAGAATTAGAATTATCCTATACATTTCGTCATGGCGGTTAAGACAGTGTGATTTCCACACATTCAACATAAATCCATTTCAGATAAATCTGTTTGCAGGTTAATCCAGCAGTTAGATGTTACAACAATAAGTTCTTCGGTAGTAATGTTGAAATAGAGAATCATATCAGCCTCCATATGTTACGCTGGTTTGGTTACGTTTAACTGATACTGAATCACAGACTTCCGAAACGGCTTCATTTTGCGACGCCACATCTCGATTTGCGTAAATCTCGTCGTGGCCAAACCGTCTGGTGGAATAGGTATTTTAAAACACTTAGTAGTAACCTTTCCAAAGTCGGCTCAGCACGTCCTCCGGGCTAGTGTCTCAGCGTTCATGTGTTACAGTGTTTAGTTACGCTTCATGATATGTCCACGAAACCGTGTTCAGTGGTGGTCGTGCACTGAACATCTTATTGGAATGGTTGCTTAGCCTTGTATGTTGACAAGTGGAGAGACAAGGACTGAATGGTATGACGCATTGCGGTGAAACCCGCGACGAAGCTATCGTGCTGATGTAGCTCTACTCGTTCAAAAAAACTTGGTTAAATGCATGTTTCATTCGAGGTTTAGGCACCTCATCCTAGTTTGATTGGGCTTACTCTTATATAGAATTCCTAACTATATAAGTCCAACCGTTCCCCCATCTGTAAGGATTTGACTCTTTTCATGGTTTTATAAGAGCTAAGCATTCGGTACATGCAACCGGTTTAATGCTGACTCTGATGATAATGATGAAGGTTTTTCTTCAAGTGCGTGACTTTTGATCGAGTATTCATTAAAGTTTTTTTGACATTCAGAATTCTTTGTTTTAATAAAGCTCTCAACGCGCTCTTAGCTGCCTTCCTTGAAATTCAGGAAATATCCGAATGTTTAACCAACAAATCTCTTGATACTACTCAACGCGCTCCTTGAATCGGAGAATAAGCATTCTGTTTTGCATTCAGCTGTTATCACCTACTCACTAGCCATTCTCCGAACTCGTGATTAGTAAAAATCGGAAACGAAATAAAAAATGTGCAGTTAACAATTGCGATGAAACTAAAATTTCAATGCAAACGGTTCGAGCATTTTGGGGTACCGTTTCACCTCTGAAACAGAAGCTTTGTCAGCCCGAGTGTGATAGTCAGAGATGAAATGTTATTCAAAAACTGTGCTTACCGATTGCGTTCTAATTTCATTTTAAAGCAACGACTAATCCACATTTTTTCTCACATCCAAAACATTTATTTGGTAAAGCCATGATTTCATCAGACTGAATGCTGGTTGGTTTCCAATCATAACTTTGAGCTGGATGCAACCTTTAAAAGATATCTTTTGTTACTTCGTATTACAGGTGTGCCCTGCCATTTTCTTGTTTCGGTCAAATAATGCTTGTCATAAAATAGCCCCAAGATTTCGTTAGCCATTGAAATGAGATGCAATATTCTACACAAGCGCAATTTATTTTCCATTCTTCCACAGTTCCAATCACATGCGGATCCTGATCTTACTGTCCCTACCTGATGAGTGCAAACAGCACGAAACAGGTCGTGGGGTGTGTGATGGAAATGCGTGCAAATGAGCATTTTTGATATGAACTATTGATAATTTTATTGGCTAAATCATGTATCCGTATTTTCAAAATGTTAGTCCATTGCTAAAATTTTAACTTCTATTCTCCTCTATTTCTTAATTTAAATGGCACATCGTTACAGATAAACTATTTGGTATATCGACAACAGCGAAAACGTTACCTTCTACTGAATTGAATTTATTCAGAACATTTTATTACTGACAAGATAAAATCATATGAAAAAGTTTACTTTTGAATCCTTTACAGTTTTAGATTGCCTAATATCGAGGATATTCGTTTATCCTCATTGCATAAGGTTGGACCGGTGATGGGCTTACGTTCAAGCCGAGTAAGTGCAAACAGATATGGTGAATTGCGCGGCTTGGATGAACCTTTCTGACAATTATTCACAGGTTCACGCCGAAAGCACCACGTTCCCGCTTTACGTCTAGTCGAAAATGTAACTTACTTCGAGGCTGCTTTAACTAAATTTCGCTACCAGCAAGCATTCTTTCAATACATAGAGACTCGATTTTCATAAAAAATGGAATTTTAATAACACGTAACCCGATGGTTTTTGGATACTTCTCACATTGATTTCAAGATACACACTCAAGGATCATAATCTTATTGTTTCCACCTGATGATGACAAACAGTCCGAAACCGGATGCGGGGAATATGAGCACAAATCTATTGTCTATCTTATCCTTGAAAACTGATAATATTTGAGCTTCACCACATTAGCCGAAAGTGCGTTCCAAGTTTCAGTAGCCCGTCGTGAAAATCCATATCAATGTACGGGACCATGGTACGGGTACCCATTATTCGATTAATTCATAGATTATATACGGTTATAAATTTAGGCTTAACAAGACCACACAAAAATTTACATCGGGTCGGATGGTAAAAAATATCAAAGATTTTGTTAAACATTATTGGCAAACGTGAAAACATATTTTTCCAGATGGACATCTAGTGAATTTATAGTTTCAATGCTTTCAGATTGTACTACGTGAGTAGGTAAAGTGCTCCGAAATTGCACACTGTAAATGGGAAATGCATAGTTGCGGAAGTGTAACCTGCTATGCTATTGGAAGATTTTAGACGGATGGCCACACAAATGTGTGTTGTGGGAAACATGTAACAAATGGCTGCATGAATAGTTTATTTGATTGAGCACTGCCCAAATGAAAATTAGTGCTCCTCATTGTGGTCGGTCAATATTCTAAGTCGCGATTTTTATGGATACTCAGAAAGTCTTAGGACGAACTTTGTAGCTTTGCGCTGTGAAGTTTCCAATAGCTGAATATCCTTTTAAAACCAAGGAATTCATGTCGGCATAGCATGTTCCACATGAGGGCAGATGTAGGTTGAAAGCAATTTGAAGATTACATTGGGGTCAAACGAATCTAGGGCTGTTCAGAATAGACCCAATTTGCTTTCAACGTCGTTGCAGTGAATCGACATTATATAGTTTTCTAAGTTAGACTGAATAGTCACGCCTAAATCTTTTTCGGAGGAGGCGGTTTGAATAACAGTTAAATCTTTATAATAGTCTTTGTTCAACTTGATGTTGAGCGACAATGAGCTACATTTCGTGGCATTTTTTTCTAGGGACCATGCATAAATCATATTTGAGAAATTAATAAAGCCTGTGGCATGATACTATAATTTACTTTCTTGTTATCAATCTAGAATTAAGTATCCTGTACCAAAATTTGGCGATTTTCCCAGAAAAAGATTTCACAAAATAATTGATCTTGAGTGGTAAGCTTACAGAGCTTGCAAAAATGTTCGAAAATCAATCTTTGGCGCTTTGCCAAAGCCGATTATAACGGTCAGTTGAAACCATGTTCATGTTTACGTCTTTTAATTTAGGCTTCCTTCAGCTTAAACTCTGCGCCTATCAAAGTATATCAACCGAAAATTGTCTCCTTCCTGGATTTTTTTCAGTTTGTCATTTCTGTAATTTTCAAGTGTTATTTCTGTTATTTGGGTTATTCATATCCGGAACTTATTCAACAATACAGAATCAAACCGCTTGATATGGCACTCGTTCATAGAATGTGGCCGAATTGGATTTTCGTTTTATATTCTGGTCGAATTATCAAGATAAGTAGGCATGCAAATGATTCGCAAGTTTGCAATAAACTAAATTGATTCCGTTGACTTTGGCTTGGGATCCTGCATAACAGGAAAGCGACCCAACATAGCAATCACTAGGCGGGAGAGAACAAATTAAAAGTTGGTGAAAATCCAACTGATTCTAAGTCTAAGACCTAGGAATTAGTTATAATTATCACAAGACATTGCAGACACAAATAAACCAACCACACATAAAAGGCTTACCGTAATTCGCACAAAAGTATATTGTTAAGCGTTTACACACGCTTTTGGTTTAAATCAAAATAAGCAAAGTATCTAATTTAAAGCTGACAGGTCGAGAGCCGTGAAGGCCACCCGCGAAATCATTTTACTTTTTGGGCGATTTCGATTTCGACTTCTGTGATTTCGATTTCGACTTTGGACTTTTGCTCTTTGGTGATTTGTTTTTGCCAGGCTTAGATTTTGGTGATGGTTTTTCTACGGGCTCTTCCTCTTGCTTTTTATAAACACGAACCAGCCATTCAGGTAACAATTCGTCATCCGGAATGGGTAAAGAAATTTCACTAGCACTTCGTTTGAAGTCACCTACTGTGAAGGGATCGATAAGTGGCGGAGGAGGTAGTCCGTTCATTGGCATCAGTGGATCGATTACAGGGCGAATGAAGAGCGCATCATCCAGAGCCAACAATGTTTCATCATACCAACGTAGTTCGGTTCGGTCACAAATCAAGTGCATTTTGTTTGCCCAACGATCAATCACACAGGCAGTTCCGTTCTTTCCAAGACTAAAATGCCCAGGACGGACGTGTTGGTATGGATCAACTTTCCATGATCCGAAATAACACGTTTCTCCGTGGGGAAGTGATGGTTGCCATGGTCCCGGTGGGCGCTTATCTTCAGTGTTGTACACTCGCATATATCCACCACGAGAATCGGATACTACTAACAGACCAAGAGAGTCAATTTGTACACCGAATGGTTCACCAATCGATAGGCGGTCCAGCCCGAGTTCAGAATACCAAGTCACCTCCACTCGATCGATTTTAGCAAGTAACCTTTGAACATTAACCCAAAATACCTGCACTCGTGGCGGCCTAGTAGCTGCCACAAACAACTTGTCCGCAGATGCAGCACAACCACCGGAGGTTGCGAGGTGGACACACGAGCTTTCATCTGGATATGCATTTTCAACACGCGTTTCAATCGGTTTGAGGTAAACCGGGTCATATATTTGTAGTTTTTGTATTGGTTGGAATAAAACAAATAATAAATCCTGATTAGCACATATTCCGGTTGGAGTTGAGTCATCCTCCAGGATACATTTTACATTTTCATTTTCTTCCTCCGTATTATCTACACCTTCAGGTTTAGCTGCCTCCTCTGCTTTATACTTGAAATCGATCTTCATGTCTTCGCTCAATTCAGTGGGGTTATACAAAGTCAGCGTCGTTTTCTTAGCTGTTGGGCACGTGACTAACACTGCTATCCGGCCAGTTTTCGGAATCTCAATCATCATTCTAGGTTCTCCTCGAACTGTTATGCATGGAGAGCACAAGGAAATTTTGGCACTGACCGGATCGAAGTAATAACGAAGTATCCTTCGCTGAGGTGGGTCGGTTACCCATATGTCTCCCCAACTGGTGATTACGGGACAGTAGGGAGACCAAAACCATTCTTTACGGTCAAAAGTGATCCGATTAGCATAAGGATACCAGACTTGCCGACGTAAGCGCGAGAGAACAGGGCCTTGTGGTGGGTTTGGGGGTGTTGGTGGTCTCGGTGGTGGCACGAAAACAAACGCTTTGTCTGAAGGCGCGGATTTGTCTTTCTTTCCTTTGGATTTTGGTGAAGACTTTTTCGGTGATTTATCTTTTTTAGGAGAGCCCTTGGATCCTGGCGATTTTTTGGACTTCGGGGAACCTTTAGATTTTGGGGAAGGCATTACTTGGTCTAACTCGACTGTATCTGCATAGTTGAAACTATTCAA
Source organism: Atriophallophorus winterbourni (assembly GCA_013407085.1). Lineage (NCBI taxonomy): Eukaryota > Metazoa > Platyhelminthes > Trematoda > Plagiorchiida > Microphallidae > Atriophallophorus > Atriophallophorus winterbourni. The sequence continues at coordinate 8,655 of JACCGJ010004801.1, forward strand.
ACCAAATCGATTTTTGTTTCGAACTCAAGGTCATTAGACCCGTGATGCTGTTAAAGTCATGATTAGAAAAATTATCAAAAAATTTGATTTCAAAGCCCCTGGTGTGTTCGCTCTTCCCCCGCTTGATGATGGCGCTCCACGAAGTCTCTAAAGTAAGCGATCAAGAGCAAGTTCTTCGCAACACATAGGGTTAATAGTCATCGCCTTCATATCTCTTTTACGAACGCTTAAGTACAACGAGTGTCGCATACCTAAAGGCCGACCCTGATTTTAACACCCATTGAGTAGATCTTCCGGAATACGACCATTTTCTGTTCAATAGACATGAACCAGCCATCGTAGCCGACGTTGTAGAATGAACGTGCTTTAGATGGCAATTCTGCATTCTTTGTTGTATATGCACAAAGTAAGGTTAAACTGAAGCTAAATAAAGAAGTAATGTTTTGAAGGTTAGATGTCCATTAGCGATGAGCGCTAATCACGAGTTTTCGAATGATATTCAGAGCAGCACCCTCCGGCACAATACAAGCGAAGCGCCGAAAAGTCTGACGACGACAATCGCAAACCCTTAATAACTCGGGTTTCGGATAGATTGCATTAGAACAGAAGCATGAGATGGTAAACTTTGGCCGCTGTCGTAAAATATGTAAGTCTTCAAGGTAGTCAAACGAATCAGCGTGGTGAGGGCTTGAAACTTACCGGTTGGCATGAAATCGATTAATAGATCATATCGAAGTGACAACCGGTACAGATATGTTTCATATCAGTGTAGTGGTTACTTAATTTGCCTATATAAGAGGCGCGTATCTTTTGTGCGTATTGAACCCGTTTGACTAATTTTCCCTCTCTAGTGATGTGGGATTCGTGTGTGGGCGCGTTTATCGTCGGTCCGGTTGACCTCATGGATGAATCGTCAAGTGGTTGTGAAACGCCGGTGGAGACGTGGTTCATGTATGCTCAACTGATCTGAAGCCTGTGTAAAATTTCAAGAGACCTGAGTACAGCGAACCCAATTCTGCTATCGATCGACACGACGCATTCATATCCGGCTTCAACTCGCTACACCATGTTTACAACAGAAACATGAATCACTCACCATATGATCACATCCTAAATTGTTCAGCCAATCTAGGCTTCATTTGAAGCTCAAAACGTGCAATGCTTTTTCAGCGGAATGGCTTTGAATCAATCGCTTTTTGTGCTAAGATTTGTAAGATTATTCTGAACAGATTATCAGTATTGCTACATAAAGTGCTTTAACCGTGCCCCCCTTGGCAAATAAGCAAAATTCATTTAGTCAAGTGAGCAGCCTCGCACAAAACTTCATCGTCCGTGCCATCGCAATCGATATCTGTTTGTACATTTTCAATTGGTGGTTGAAATGCGAATATATCAGACTCATCATTTTATTCTTCAGCTAACAGATCATTGATGTCATCAAGATTCAGTCTTCGAGGGTATACGATGGTCGTATCTTTAATGTGTAATGAACCCGTTGGACTAATTTGCTTTCTCATGTGATGTGGGATTCGTAGATGGGCGCGTTTATTGTTGGGCCAATTGACCTCAAAGATGAATCAGGACAGAATTGTCAAGTGGGTGTGAATCGCAGTTCATGTTGGATCGATGACCCGAAATGTAATAAGAGGCTAGGTGTTGGCCATCTGTCACTCACTAACCGATGACCTGAAATGTTGGAAGAATGATCTGTAAATCGGCCGATCGTCAGAATTTGTGGGATCCAAAACTGTGTTGACTTCTCCCACCCACTGCAATTCAATAGTAAACTGTTACATTAATCGAACATTCAGCCAATAACTAACCGGAAGATTAAGTTTCGGGGAATTCAGGTTAGTGTAACGACTGTAAAAATTAAACAACCGCGTTGTTCGAAGACCCAATGAAAACAAGATAAAAGCTGAAATGCTTAAAACAACCTATTCCTTGACGGTCAAAATTCTTTCAGTTTGTGGTGTATTAGTTACACTCACCGGGTAGGGGACATGCTCGGTTTCCGTAAAGTCGGGATTAGATCGGTTAAACACCTTAAAAAAGGTAAATTAAGATCGTTCAATCCCGCGGGTTTAACCTACCGATATGTGTGAGCACGTGCGATTGCACAGGTTGGTCATGCCAACCTTATCCAACGGTGGCATTAAAGTTCAAACTTAGTTTACCATTGCTCCACTGTTTCCTGATCGTATTGCCCTACCTGATGGGCGTTATTAGCACGAAACCGGTCGTGAGATGTGATGAAAATTCACGTAACAATGTATTAAATAGTGATTCTAAACAACGATTGAAATTAAGAAACACAGTCAGGTTAGATTGGCATAAGATCGGATAAAACATGATAGCGCGAAAAAACACGCTTGTTTACATTAACATCACGTCGAACAGGATTAGTTTCGTGAGATTAGTATTCTACTGATACTGGAAGGCATCCTGACTTTGAATCGGTGGTGGTACACACCGAAACTACTGTGCTTGGCTTTGAATAGCCAACCCTAAAAAACAATTCCCACAAAATGAAGTCATCCATGCCGACCTTCACGATGCATCAACAGACACGAACAACAAGTAACAATAATAAAATAAGGAACCCGCGGAAACAGTTTGCTGGCGAGACCTTTTGTTCAGTCCCTTAAAGAAAGTATCAAACTCTGTGACAGACAAATATACATACATACAATAGGCGCAAGAGTAACTATTAGGCTACTTATTTCTTGCGAAGCAATACAGAATGTAGCAAAAATGCCGCTTTACGTATAATGTGGCTAGTGTACTAGGACGATGGCCCTCCAATTTTTAATGCTTCCTTTAATGACGTCTATTTAAATCAACTTAGATATATGAAACGTCAGTTTGAACAGTGCTGTAAATAATTGCCAGAAGTCAAATGGTTTCCAAACAGAGTAGCGATCTAGGTTCAAATGTGGATGTTATTCGCTATGTGCTCGGTAACACAAAACGAGTGAAGCTTCATGGGTTTGTAAACGTATCAGCTTCCTACTAGTCTCACAGGCTTTCGAGGCTGACGGAAATTACTCTTGCTGCCGTCAAGAGAAGAGTGCAAAATAATGAAGTTTGTTTCAAAACACGTGAGGATAAAATCACATTTCCAATAGCCAGTTACTTCAAGAAGTCTGCTGTGGTGAGTGATGATTGTTATGAGCCGCTCGTATTAAATCAAAAGCGTCACGCTGACACGAAAGGTTCATTTACATTGATACGAAGACATTTGCTAGAAAATTTTGTATTCGGATTGACCTGGCGTACAGTGGGAAAATGAAATCCTGGTAAGCATCTGAACGACGCATTGCAGTTCGATATGTGCACGATCATTGAACACATAAATTGAACACTGAATGAACCTACATTCCGAATCTAAGGGAGCAACAACGAAAACTCGTTAAACATTACGTTATAAAACGAAAGGCGATGGAAGCGACTAAATTAATCCTCGACATGAAAAAGAAAATAAGCGATTCTCTAGATCAAGCGTAAAAGTAGAAAGGATAAATAACTGATAAAAACGATGGAAAGACGAATGATAATGAAGTTTGTTTGAGAATATTGCACTGATGGGAGTAGTATGGTCAAGTGAGCGGGTTCGGAGACTTAGTCTTCTAGCTTCTGGATAGAGTTCGAGGAAGATTGTCCGAAGTTGACATTCCAATCCACGATACCGTCGTGGTCAAATGTGAGTTCTGTGCAACAGAGATAGAGACGGAATGTGAATGGTCTAGAAAATGAGGAGCAATACAGCAAAGACCGAGATGAATGGCGTTTGACCACAGGTGTGTTTGGCAAAATGGTGGAGGCGTGGAATAATAAACGTAAAGCCAGTTTGTTCAGCTACTGTTATTTATTCACTCAATTTTAGAATCACAGGGCCAGTGCTTACCAATAGTATCGCGAAGACAGTACGTGATATATTATAGACCACACGTCAGGAAGAAATTCCGACACTGTTACTGTATAGTGAGCAAGCAATGGTGAACATACCTTAAAACTGTGAACCGCGACGAAGATAAACGCTGATGACCAATAGCAAGACACCCTAGCGTTACTAGTACAGCTACATCACACAAAAACAGAAGTTTGGTAATCATGAGGCATGAGGTAATCACTAAGGCAGATAAATGCTAGGCAACCGTGATTCTTTCTAAAAGTGATTATAAAGGTAAGGCAGAGTCGCACCTTGCTGAAGGTCCGTATCAGGTTATTGACAACCGTAGAGCTACGACCATTATGAATAACCGTAAGAGGGTTGTTTCAAGATACCTGCGAGGAATTAAGGAAAACCTTGATCAAAGATAAGGGTTCACGCTCTACCCAAAATCTGATCAAACACCCAGGTTCTATGGACTTCCGAAGATACATAAGGTAGGTGTCCTCTTGAGGCCCATTGTAGACGGTATTGGATCCCCAACACACGAATTGGCTAAGCACTTGCCCAGCTTTTGAAAGCACTGGTTGGTAACACGAATTCTTTTATTAAGAACTCGTTTGATTTTGTTCGTCGCTTAAGTACCGCAACAATTGGGGGGGATGAGATGATGGTTAGTTTTAACGTAAGCTCTTTGTTTACGAATGCTGACACTACAAGCGCTTTAGAATTAGCGAGGAAATCACTCAACTGCGATATGACCTTGAAGGATCGTACCAACTTGAGTGTACAACAAATCAACAACGGTGTAGCAATTTATCTAAATATGGACCACTTCTTATTTAATGGACAGCTATACAAGCAAAACGATGGTTTAACGACGAGCTCATCCAGTGCTGGCGAATATGTACATGGAGCACTTCGAAGAAATAGCTTTGAGAAACGAAGCGTTAAAACCAAAGATATGGTGGCACTATGTCGACGGTACATTCGTCATCAAAAAGCGAAACAGACTAGAAGCATTTCACAGTTTTCTCAACAATTTGAATCCGAAAATCCAGGTCACAAACAACCGAGTCTACGGAAGGGACACTTCCGTTCTTGGACTGTCTCGCGCAAAAAGACAGCGGCAAGATAAGAACAACGGTAGATCGTAAGCCAAACGACACGGATGCCATTTTGAGATTCACATCTGCGCACCCTAAAAGGGTATTTCAGTCCGTAGCGAAATCGCTATTCTATAAGTTTGACCACCTCTGTAGCGATAATGCAGATGAGAGACGAGCACATGAAGAATTCAGTCGCCGACTCGTAAATCACGGTTACCCCAAAAGCTTAATTAAGCGCCAATTGAACCGAGTTAAACATCCGCAAGCGAAAACGGTAAAAGTTCGGCGAGCTACGGTATCTCTACCGTATGTCAAAAGCGCCTCCAAAGGAATAAGTCGAATCTTGAATAACGCAGGTATTAGAGTAACATATAAGGGAGGTAGAACTCTCCGCTCCGCATTAATGCATCTCAAAGATAAGACTCATTTAGGTTGTGCGACAAACTGCATCTACAAAATCAAATACAAGGGTTGCGCGGGTGTTTACATTTGGCAAACGTCTAGAGAACTTTGCACTAGGGTAAACGAACACAGGAAACGAGTGGGAAAGCAACCCCGCAATTCCAGTGAATATCAATCACTGGTTCGGGATTCTGCCCTAGCTGAACACGTGCAAGACACTGGACACAGCGTAGATCTTGATAACGTTAAAGTGATAAGACGGGGTGTAAAATCTTATAGGGAAATACTTCACGTCAAGACTGTTGAAATAACAAAGGCTGGGGAGAATGCGGTGAACAAGGTTGATGGGTCGGATATCTCAACAATCTGGCGCTCGGTTCTGCAGCGGATAAGGATTAACGAACTTAACACCTAATCCGCACATGATTACGTAAGAAGTGTCAGCAGACGCTGCTCACACCTGTACATTTAATAAACAATTTAGGGATGAACACAGCATTTAGGGTGTGTGTGATCAATTGTCTTGATCTCCTTTGTCTAGCATACAGAACTCAGGATTAGTCAACAAAATGCCATTTAAACCTGAACACTGTTCGTACCGACACCCTTGGTCTGACGAAGTTTCTGTGTTCACAAGCGAAACGTTATCAAATACTTGCTATAACCGATTCATTGCAAAATTTATTTTCATGAATATGGACTCCCGATCGGTCTCGAATATTTTCAAGTACCTTGCAGAAGTTTGGTAAATAAAAAGTTTGTTTTCAATATTAATCGGAAGATGATATTTGAGATCACGCGGCTGAAATGAGAAAAAACATTGCACGGCCTTGAGGGATGGAGATTATTTTTCAGTTAATAGGTTTTCTGTTACGAGTGGTCACATGACATCACGTGTTACAAATCGTTCTTATATAACACAGGTGTAATAACCCAAGACATGGAAATATGGTTTTAGCAGAGCTGCTAACACACATGAATCTGTCTAACAGCTCCGATTTCAACCAAATGAAACAGAATAAGAAGTGCCTCATGATCAAGTGTGCGCATTTCCAAACCAACAAAAATAACAAAATGTCAAAAAACCAAAATGATTGCATGCACCTTGGTTAAACTGTTACGCAACGCCAAAGGTATAAACAATGACAAAAGAATAGTGTGTTTATTCTATCCGGGGCAGGAAATAAACGAACAGATGAATCACGCATGAATTTAGCAAAGTTAAGGCAAAAGTAACTGTCCGTGGATAAACGCCTTTGGTTACCATGGGAAAGAGTAAGGTCACCACTATCATAAAGAACGATATGCCATTGAAATGGGAGTATAAGCATCGACTGATCAATTTAAGACCACGCCATATCGAGGCTCTGCAACAAATGAATTCTTCAATCAACTTCTCCGTCATATCTCATAGTGGTGTATCTCGTGAATGTGGTGTAATATTATATTACTAGGGCTTTGTTATGGCATCTGTTTCTCAGTTGAAATAATCTGCATCGATCCGACAAAGTTATTTTCAACAACAGTGAAGAGATTGCGCAAGCAAAAACGGGTTTACCTCAGCGGAAATGTGGTACTAACTCAAGAACTGGAGATCAAAATAAAACGGCTCAATCATCTATGTGTAAATACTTTGCTAAGTGAAGAACTAGCTAGACAGTTATGCATGGCCTTAATAAAACTCTTGGGTCCGGACATTGTGTGCGAGCTGTCACAGTGTTCACAGGATCAACTTAATAAATACCTCAGTGGTAAAATGTTAACCACACGAATCCAACACTGATGACATACTGATGACGTGGAATTCAGTACATGAAAAGATGATATCCTCAAGAAAACCGTTAAGTTAAAAGTGAGCAACTCATCTGGCCTACACGGCGTGAATCTAATGGTAGTGAAAGTCTGTGCGCCTCAAATTTAACCGGTCACTGCTGAAAACAGACGAAGGTAAATTGATGCTCAAGAAATCTGCAGAAGTGTTCCACCTTATATCATACTCTTCGCAGGTTTTAAAAATCGTGGAGACCGGTTCTTAAACGTCGGTGATAGGTATCATCCGAAAAGACCGAGATTCAATCGGTCTACGGAAGGCAACGTTCTGTGGCTGGTGCCACTGTTGTATAATTTATAGTTTTAAAATAGCTCAACAAAAACCATTAACCGGTAAATTCAATTGCGTCCAGCACATGGGTCCACTCAAAGCGCGGCCAAAATAATAAACTTGATATGAGGATAAAGTGCTCATTTGCATGCATTTTCAACACACCCAACGAGGATATTTTTCATCCGATTCCGAAAAATTGATATCAACGGGTTACATTACTTCGTGTTCCCTATTAAGAAAACGGTGATTCGTGGAGTGATTCTATTTCCCTTCTTATTTTCAATATACTTAATTATGCTTCCACCTTTCAGTCATGAATAATCTCATGACGCAGTTATTGGAAGTACCGTATACAGAATCGGTTCTTCGAACCCCCTCCCAGCAGCTTTACATGAAATCATAACCTGGTCAAACAGATGTCTTCAAGTCCCCAAAATCGCATGGAACTTGTATTCTCTAATCTGCGTGGAGACCACAGTAGTAATCTTCCGATATCTAGAGTTGATCGTACGAGAGAAAAGCGTGTCAAGTATCTACAGGTCACCATTTCTGAAAAGATTATTTGGACTCACCATCTTAATGTTAAATTTATTAAAGTTCGTAAGCCTTCTTGCCACGCAATTCATTTGCAATCTCTTGTCGTTGAGCATACACTGATATCTCGCTTTGCCTTCTCTTGCATTCTACATAATCTTTGGTACCATTCAGCTGCTATCTTTCAAGCAATTTGTGTTGATCAAACCTTGCATCAGAATCATTTCACTCGCAAGCTCAATTTGTTAAAAACACATTCAAGAAAAAGTATTGAAACAGGACTTTTCTCCATGTGATTGATTCGTCGATATTATTTTCACGGATTCTTCCCACCCGCTGCAGCATGATTGACTTAAATGTCAGGCAACATCTGACTCCATCGAAGTACATCAAATTGTTTCGCAGAGCGTTTTTATATTAATGGAACAAGTGGTTCGTGTCAACAGTGGCTTACAAGCGCTACTTGTTTGCCATTCCTTCGCTGTTTCAAGCGCCTGCGGATCCTGATCTTATTGTCCCTACCTGATGAGTGCAAATAGCACGAAACCGGTCGTGGGGAGCATGTGATGGAAATGCGTGCAAATGAGCATTTTCGGTCCTAAATTCCGTTTGCATCCAGATATTTGCAGAAAGTAACTTACTATTGAACAATTACGATAATAATATGATATGATATTTATTTATTTTTTACGAATACATTTGTGCGTATTTTTTTACAAATTTTATTTATTTTTATATTTTTAAAAGTTACCCGAAGGTAATAGTTCGCATATTTTCGAATGAGGATTTTTGCTTCCTTCCTCGCTATGTGGATGGATTCATCCGATAAGGCTAAATGTGTCGCAAACAAACGAGCAATCGGAGTAACATAATGTAACCGTTCAAAATACATGCCATATAACATTTGTCGCTCTGCAGAACGAGTCATTTTCATGGGGAAAGTTGCAGCATCAAATATGACGTAAATTTCCCATTCACGTGGACAAAATGGTAAACGATCAAACGCGCAGCATTCATTGTCAGCTGATCATAATCGATCGATGGGGATTAGATAAAGACAGTAGCAGTTTTCCATCAACAAAAATAACAAGATTAGTCGAAGCGAAGGAACAATGTCATTTCGAGGATGCTAGGAAAATGTACAGCGGAGGCCCATTGAAGCACCTGAACAAAACTAAGTAATTCGACATAGTAGCAATTAAGCCGCCTAAATAAATTGAGCAGACACTTAGTGAACAAGTGACGGGGAAGAAAATGTAATACCAAAACACAGAATAACTCGATCAAGAACGGAATGAACATTGTAGGAAATATGACGATAAAACCAAATGTAGAACAAAAGCGAATATTGCACATCGTATACAGTTAATCTGCACGTAATCCGAGTACGTGTTGCATCAGGCGTCCTGTACAAACTAAAATTTAGATTCCAATTGTTTGTATACAAACACAAAGGGCGTCAGACACCACAAGTACGTGTTGTCATGAAAATATAGACCACAAAAAGGACATAAACTTCGACAAAACGAACCAGTATTTGAAACAAGAATGACGGAAATCGGGGTTGTAAATTCAGAGAATACGTGGAATCGAAATATTCAATATAGAGAAAACAAACTTTCATTCAGATGTGAGGCTAAAGTTCAATGAACAGGCACAGTCGCAGTCAGGAAAGTGTAAAAGTGTTTGTCACAGCAAGTAGTTAAGCAATAATAAGTGAATTATTTATTGGCAGTTGTTCATAGAACGACTTCTGATTGATAAATGCTTGCCAATTTTGGGTTTTGGAGTTCAGTTATTTATTGAATAGCGGCACGAAATTCAAGCATAAAAATGCTGAAACAATACTATACCAGTCACGAAATTCAACAGCCTCAAGTCTAGAGGGTCTCCAGGGATTCAGTAAGAACAGCTTCTACGAGTTTTTGGCAGATGGATGTACTGAAATCTGGCGTACAACAGGAAAACTGAGAGATCATTTGGTCACAATATTAGCAATGGAAGCTTCGCCTCAATACCTTTGAAAGAATGAATGTTGTAAAATCAGCTGAGCACGGATGAACTAATAACATAATGCCTAAGGAGAGGTGGGAAAGATAAATGACATCGGACAGGTATGAATTCCTTAACTTCGCAAGTATTAACAGAGATGCAGTCTAAGAAAACTATAGAATCTTTCAAATTTTATTGAAAGGGGTTCTATTCAAACAGACTGTAATCAGGATTGCCGATGCGAAAACGAGCACTTCAAACTGATCCCGCGATGGCAAGGAGAAGCACAGTTGATATTGCAGAGAAACAGGAGCGTAGAATATCGCGCGAAATCATTTTACACTCAAAAGACCGATGCAACAGAATGAATGGTACCCATAAAGCTTTAAATACAATGAACGAAAAGCCACTTCATTCTCATTTCAAGTAAATAATATCAGTAAAAATCTAGTTCACATCCATAGAATCGGCCAACTTAGTAGTACATACTATAAGGATAATAGTTACATTTTGGAGCATCGATTATGATTTGCAGTTGTTCGTTTACTGTTTTAGCGAGCCGTGACAGCGATATAAGAGAAAAATGGTACGATAATATTGTGTGAGCGGCAAAATACCACATTTCAAGAAAGTTTGAAAGTACAATAATCTGACGTGGCATATTCGAAAGAGGGCTTTTATCAGGAAAAGCAATAGTCGCAGTAGCACGGAATGGACGATATAACGCTACGGTTGTTAGCTAACCTTTGTAAGATATAGCATGTTTTCGCCTAATGAGAGCACGGTAGACATAGCAGAATGGTGCTCGAATGACAAATGGAATGGCCACGAAAACTCACCAGAATACAAAGAACTAGAAGCATTTGCTGATTGACAATATATATATATATATATATATATATATATTGCACAATCTGATACAGATATGGTGCCGTTCAATACACCGGAGGGGAAGAGTGAAAAACAGTGAATACTTGTTTATCCATTTACACACGTCGTATTTTGTTTTGTTGTTTTTTCGTTATAGTTTATGATCGAGCAAAAAGTAATGTCAGGGGAAATAGAGATGCTGCACTCTTTCCATTGATGTCGGTTTATTGCCATTGTTGCCAATATGTCGAGCCATGCATTCCCACCTTTTCTTACACACCATTCAGGCAAGCGCAGCGTTCTAACCTTGGCTAAATCAGAAGTAAGCCTTTTCAAGCCACTATTTCAAGTTAGCTGCTGACCATCAGTCATGTTTTTCCAGTCTGCATCAGCTGACACAAAGAGCGCTCGGCGTCAGGTTTCATGTGCAGGACGTGCCCCAAACAGCGAAGATGACGTCAGTTAACGGCTATCTGAAGGCTAGTACCGCTGTTTCGCTTCGGCGGTACAAACACCCACAAAACAAAACACCCTAAGGCCTGGGCAAACTGACAGTATCATAGCCCACGTTCAGTCTGACTGTGCGGCACTTTGCCTGGATCAGGCTTGTGCTTTCATACCATATACCATACCGCTGCTTCTTAAAACGCGGCGCCTGACCCCAGAGTTGCAAACGTTGCCATGAACGTGAGCAATCCCTCACAAACAACGTTGGTCGAATAAATCCAGCCTTCTAACGTATTCTTCACGAACTGTCCAACATTCATTCCCGTAAAGAAATACTACTCTTACCGAGGTGGAATATATACTTCCCTTCAAACTCAAGCTTATATCACGTCTCTTCCAGAGGCACTTAAGTCTGCTAAATGCCAGTCTAGCCTTAGCAATCCTGGACGTGATTTTCTTCTCTATCCAACCGGCAGCAACCACCAGACTTCCTGGGTAGTTGAACTGCTCAAGATGATCGAGAACAACATTATTTATAGCAAAATTTGTCAGTTCACCTGACCAGTCCTGAAGGAGCACTTTACACTTGCTTGGCGAAAAGAATAGCCCATACTTAGATGCCTCCATTGCCATCATATCCCAGGCTTGTTGGATGAATGTTGGGTCTTCGTCCAGTAAGGCAATATCATCAACATAATCCAGGTCTATAGCACGTCCACATTGAAGGAGCACAAAGCCACCCGTGGAGAAACTACTAAGAGCACTCTGGTGGACGTTGACCAAGAACGGGGGGATTGGACAGCTTTGTCTTACACCTGTAGTAGTGTTGAATGGCATTGAAAGGCTATCGTACGCCCTTTCCATCCCTATCGAGTGAGCATATAAGTCCCTTAGGATAGCGAGGTACTTCGATGGGATTGACTATAAGTGGTTGTAATCCAAATAAACGTCAGATCTCTGTCATATTAAGTGAAATTAACTCAACAAGTTACTAGGAGAATGTGACTTTACCCGAATCACCAAATACCCAAATCAGCAGATGAGTTCCGCAAATAATATTAAAACTAGCAACACAGCCAAAGTGAAAATGACAAACGATCAATCGAGCATTATACTTACCGGAACACTCGAAACCACTGGAATCATATTCTGGCTCAGCTAAATCAGTCACATCGATTGATAGAGTAGAAACTCGGTAGTGTCTCATGTATCTTCGATATGGCTTGCCCGTTCGGTATCGGCGTGTTCCGGGATAGCTATCAGAATTGAAATCACATGTCCTTTGAACTGGTGTTGAAACAGTCATGCGAGGACTTATGGGGCTGCAAGTGTCCAAAGGACAGGGTTGTGGAACCGGGTTCGTAGAACTTAGATTTGAATCCGTTTCTGATAATGGCATAGGAGAATTGAGCATAACGGATTGAATAGATTGTTCTAAATCGGAGCCTGTGGAGTCCTTTACAGTTGGGGATGTGAGCTCTAAGAGATATGAAGGTACTGTAGCAGCTGAATAGTGTTCAACGAGACTAAGGCTAGATGCATGAGAAGATCGCCTTGATGAATCGGAGGACGACACTTCTAAATTATCCCTCAAATGCCAAACGTAGTTTAAGTTATCTTCCGCTTGATTCAGTTCAATTTGGGCCGCTTGGGTACGATAATGCAACCGACTCAACATATCCTCCAGGTAAGACAAATCCTCCGACAAGGCGGTAACACGTTCAGTCAATTCGGAAAATTTTCCTTGCAAAACACCCCGGTTATTCCCCGTAACTTTTGACGGGTCGTTCAAAGCAGAAACAGCATCCAAATGTTCAGACTCAATAGGTTGGGGAGAATCCAGTAAAGAATCAATCGTAGCAAACAATGAGTTCATCTGGATCTCATCGGCAAAATTAACATCGAATGAATCATAATTAAATGGAGGGTTCGGAGAACTATAATGATCTATCAAATCTCGCGGTAAAATCTCGTCATATTCAAAACCATCATCCACGAGTGAATTTGACGAAAGCGTGAGCTGCATGTCGCGTGAATGAAACTGTTCCGAATTTACTCGCTGTTGTATCGTCGAACAGTGAAAAGATGAACGTCCGTCCTTGGGAGAATCGGGCATATTTAATCGGAAAGTTGGTTCTGAAGCTTGTGGGCAAAGTTTTCCGATTGGATTGCGATCATTTATCGATTGGTGCCAGGTATTGAAATCCGAGATTTGAGAGAAACACTCGGGTTCGATATCAGCAGTATAAAAAACCGGTCTTGCTAAATCATTCTGAGTGCAACCCGCTAAGTCGATTAGACTATTGGATAGTTTCGCCAGTTCCGTTTCTTGTACTTCATGAGATTCATTTAATGACGGTGCACCATCTCCCGACGACCGAGGAAGATTTAGCAATGACTCTAACGAAAATAGAAACAAAAGTTTCGATGGAGTGACGTAAGCCAAACGGGCAGAGGTGAATAATGTAAAATGTTACCTGGTTTGGTAAGGCAAACAAGTCGGTCTAAGGCGACGGCGCTGGTACACCGGCTCCTTGGTGATTCCACAGGGAGGCTATCGACCGAACGCATGGCTATATGATCACGGTTCAGAGTTGGGGCGACAGAAGCCTGCAAGCCTGAGTGACAACTTGATATTCGGTGCCACGTAGGATAAACAAAATTTTCAACTGCTACAAAACAGCTTCGAGATTGCTCATCGGGCAGCATAAGACACGGACCGAAAACCCATCCCTCGATCGAATTTAACCAGCATATCATACACACCTGCAAGTGAACAAGATGCATGGCTGATACGGAATTATGCTAATGGAAACCGATAATATAATAGGCGTTGAGTTATTCGCGTGATTGAACTCAAAAATTCCGTTTTACAACTTTTTCATTTATTTAAAGCGCATTAGCCTACCTGAAACAGTTGCTTGACTTGTGGTGAAGAAAATGAGCGGCAAACGAGCAATGAGATAAGCAAGTTCAGTCGGGAATAGAAGCGATGAGAAACGTTTGTTGTGCTTACTAAACAGCGACAAAAATGTAGGCTAGATTACCATACGGTCCATGAGTCCGCATGTGGCGTAGGATACCTTCTAGCTGTGCAAAAGAACAGACAGTCTCCTGATAAGTTGAGCAGAATAAATATACAAAGCAGGTCTATAGTGTCAGATTCGAATTCGTAGTGGATAGTTAATCTGGCTTCCGTGAAGCAAAGCATTACTTCAATGGGGTTCGTGATGAGTGTGTGTGATCGAAATGCATGCAAATGAGGATTTTGACTCCAATACCATTTTGAGATAAATTCAAATGAAATCTGATTAGCGCCGAGAGCGATTTTGGCGCAACGTCAGCTAAAATACGATGCTTAAAACAAGGGAGTCATTGAACGCTCTTCTCATCCATAGCTTCAATTATAATTCACCGAGATGTCGCGCTACGTGGAACTCCAACCAGAGAAAGTGATATTCAAAATGCAAGCAATGATTACCACAAACTTGTTTTGTTTCTCATATCTCCCTTACAAACAGTATAGTTGTTATGTTTACACGAGGCCAGACTCCGGTTAGTGACACAACAACGCCATTAGGAGTATGGCGCGGAAAAGAAAAGTATTGGCAATGTACGCTGAACGGATTCAACAGACTTTGTGTATGTTTTTATGGGGTTTTATCAATCCCGATGGTTAGATGTAACCAGATAGCCAGTGTACCCATCTGTTTATAATGAAAGAGCTCGAAAAGTAAGGTTTGAGAAAGTGCAGCAACTAACAGTAAAGAATAAACGAATGCCAAATATTTTTGTTATGAGCAACGCAAAAATGCCGCATGACACAACCGATCAAATCAAATATGAATAAGAAAACTAAAATCATACTCACTTGACTGTCAAAATAGTTGTCCGGTAATATGATCGGTTTCAGATTAAAAAAGACTATGAATGGAAAATCCATTTTATTGTTCTCACCTGATGTGTTCCGCTTTCAAAATGAGCACAGTTCAACGAAGCATCAGTCCACATAAACGGCGGGCTGTTATGCGCATTGAGGGCGGAAAAAGCTCGTGATTGCTGTAACAGCCACGCAGCGGAGACAAGCTTGGCAAGGGGAAGCTCAATCACGTCCGAGGGTTTGGGATCTGAACGGCCCAAGTGCAACGTTCGTGGATGCAAGATGGAATTACTGACGTTTGCATTATTTTGTGAATATTGGTACAACGATTTTTCAAACGGGTGTTCCATGATACTTTCGTATAGCAAGTGTCTTTCATGTGAATGTTTTCGAGAAATGTCCCAGTTTTGTGAAACCGGTGAGTTCTAAAAGAGAAGGAAAGCTTTTAATCGATCGTTCAGTAGATAACGCAATGAATGAAATTTTAATCAATAGAGATAGGGAATTTTACGACCACTTTAAGTGGTAATAAAAACGAAAAATGAAAAGAAATAATCCGTGTTTGCTCCGACTTTAAAACCGTGCGATGAATTTTTAAAAATCGATTTGTATAACTATTTCATTCAATATTGTGAAATCACAAGCTTGATCTAGCCAAAGTGCTATAGACCACGTGTAGGTTAAATTATCGTCAGGTTGCCCAGAGTTAGACAGATATGAGGTAATTAGAAATGATCATCATCATCAAAGACAGCATTACACCGGTAGCACGTACCGAATGCTTAACTGCCATACAACCACGAAAAAGTAAAATCCTAAAAGATGGGGAAGGGTGGGACTTAAATTGCTACGGCTTCTATAGAAGAGTAAGCACAAACAAACTGGGAAGAGGTGCCTACACCTCGAATGGAACATACATTCAAACAAGTTTCGTGAACGAGTAGAGCGACATCAGCACGGCAGCTTCCTTGCGGCTTTCACTGTCATGCATCATAATAAGCTTTTCTCGTCACTCCGCTTGACAACATACAAGGTTAAGCAAACACTCCAAGAATATGCTTAGTGCAAGACCGCCATTGAACACGGTTTCGGGACATATCCTGAAGCGTAACTAACCACTGCGATATCTGATCGCGGGGACACCAGCCTGGAAGACGCGCTGAGCCTACTTTAGAAAGATTACTAGTAAGAATTTTTAACTGCCTATGCCATGTGAGGGTTTGGCCACCCCGAGATTTACGCCAATCAGGATGTGGCGTCGCAAAAAGAATCTGTTTCGGAAGTCGGTGGTCCGGCATCCGTAAAACGCGACCCAACGAGCGTAACCTATGCAGGTTGATCTGCTTCTCTATATCAACATTACTACCGAACAACTTATTTCGGAGAGCATCAGTGCGTATGCGATAGTGATAGTAAGATAATGAGACTCCAGCGTGTTTCCGCTTGCAGCTCACTACCGGTGGCCGATAAATTTATCACCGTGTTATCTGCACAGCCCAGAAGTACTGCATGATATCATATTCGTTGTCAACGTATCTAAAAAGGAACGAGGTGAAACAATGTTATCAGACATAACTCTAGGCACGTCACACTAGCTGTTAGTTGTGGACATGAGCAGCGTCATTCATACTGTGAAGGTTCAAAGGTATGACTCATATTGAAAGCATTATATTTGACACCGGTGCACTGAGCTACAGTCAAGGACTTCATAATCAAGTGCAATCAAGAAAAAAGTCATATAGTCGATAGTTTTAATTATTGATAATCCGAATCTAATCGTGTACATTGCACTAAATATAACTGATGATTAAACTGAACTCACCTGTTGCACAGAAAACAGCCATTCATACAAGCGGAGAGCAGTCAAACTCACTAGACTAACAGCCAACCCGAGCAAGCAAATGAGAGTTTTGTCACGGAAATCTGAAAACCAGAACAACAAGTACTAACTAAATTAATCATTATTTGGTCGGCTAATCAGCAGCAGTTTCATTAAAGTGCATAAAAAACTAATTAAAGGTATATACCAAAATTGAGTAACAAAGCAGTAATATCGAATTGAACGTAAATGAAACTAACGAAGTGATGCTTCGCTTGTGCGGATAATGGGAAGAACAAGGGAATTCTAATTAACGGTTAAATAAAAACGCGGACAATAGTTCTCAGCAACTTACTTTCATTATTGGTTGCAGAGCAATACCAACTTTTGGTAGATTTTCCACAAGATTGCGTATACAGATTTGAAAATGAATCGTGAGTCGGAGTACGTTTGCCAAACAATCCAATTGTAGTGGTGTATACCCTCGGTTTCCAATATCGCACAAAAAAGAAACATCCGATTTTTTGCCAGTGACTCATGGAAACGTTCAACTAGTGATAAAATAGCAGAATTCGAAAACGAGGGGTGTTTACAATAACGACAGAGACATTAAACACAACAGTAAAAAGAACGATGAGAGAAAAAGCTTTTGGCGTATGAATAATATTGGAAACGCTATGCTGGTTTTAAAATCAACTTAATTCAGCAATGTAAAAAACAAACAGGTAGAGACAGCTGGATTCTTAAAGTTTAAATATTTTTGAAGCCGCTGTAGCATAACCGTATATATATATATATATATATATATATATATATATGAACAAAATCCGCTTTTTTATTAAGCAAATCATTTTAATGTGACAATACTAGAACGGAAATAAATCAAGTTTTCGTCGACATTTTTTATAGCTCAAAAATCTCGTTCTAAGAACCATTTTAGAGGGGCGCCTTAGCACATGTTCTAGCTGATAGCAATCATTTGTCCTTAGTGGGTACGCATCTGCGAGCCCATATTCAATTATCGGTTCGCTGTGTGTCGTGTATAGCACATTGAGCGAGTGAGACTTATTACCGACGAAGCACCTACATGAACCAGTTTTGCAGTTCCCATTTTGACAGAGTCAGAGTTATCGATTTTTAATGAACCGGAGACGATGATATGTTACTTCACTTTTGTGCGACTATCTCCTTGTTGAGGGTGGGTCCGCTTCAATGAAGGGTCTTCAGAATTTGGGCACAAAGCGGCGTCTCCAGCACCATTCGGCGTTTATTCGAGTCACCTTCTCTAGCCTTTGCACAACCAAGTGCGACCTGTAAGGGAGAAGGGAGTTGCCAGAAAGAGGTGGTGTGCACCAACTAACCGTCTACGAGACTATGCTCCAGATTTTTTCAGGTTATTCTCCCGAAGCCTTTCCCACGATCGGGTATCCCGGAAGGCAGCGGAGGTTTAAAATTAGAGTTTTCCTTCCCTTAGATGAAATGCCCTCCCAGGCTAACGAGCTCCATCTGCCCGAAGCAAACTGATTTTCAGGTGCCAGTCACTCGCCTTCGCCCATTCTCCTGTTGGCAGAAGCAGTTCCTCCAGGCTCGGGAAGCCGCTCGTGCAGGCCAGAAGCTGGACTTCGTTGTCAGAGGCTATTTGAGACGCGCACCATATGGGAGCATTTTGTAGACAGCGGAAGCTTATCCCCACTGCCACTCCCGGTTATGACAACCTTTGGACCATGATAAGGTTTCTTTCAACAGCTACTGTTCTAATGAAATACGAAATACGACCCATGCGGTCGATAAGCATTAAAAAGATCAAAAGCACATTTTTAGTTATTCATCTACGTCTACTATTTATTTGGGTGTGCCACAATTTGGTAAAGATGCTGCTGAGGAATGTTGCAATAGTTTAGATGCCAGAAGACACAAATTCAAAAGCCTTTACAGAAACAAGCCGAGAACTGGGCTTTGTGAGACACAGAAAATCAGAAACCGGGGATTAAAAATAACATCATCGAGAGAAAGTATTTATCTGAATAATCTAATTGAGGATCCAGGAAAGCAAAATGCCATCGATATATTGTATCTTTGGTTTAGCGCGTAAACGGATATAGAGCGCATGCATTCAAAACTTTGCTAAGGACAATGTGACTCACATCAACAGAACTGCTTGCATTGACCAGCTGACACCAGTGCTCTCGAGCCGTGAGAAGTTTCGAGACAGTCACAATGTTTGGTGATAACAAAGTAGCGGGCCGGTACAAGTTTTTATAACCTGTAAAGTGAATTGCATATTTATTATGCCAGGCTTGGAAAATCATTAAATTTTGTTTTACCTTATGAAATGTCATAAAATTTAATAGTTCAATAGTTTATTAATGGTAAAATAAGCATTTATTTTTATATAACCACAAAATGTTTTGTACAGTTAAGCGAAAACGATACAAATATCAGTATGTGATTGAAAATCCTTAAAGCGGGCCTCGCTCGCGATTGGCTGCACCATCTTGGATTTTTGTGACATTTGTATACGTATAGCATCGACCACAGACACCCCTACTTACTACAAACAAAGAAAATATTTAAATTCTTATGTGGGTTTCTTTGTGAATGAACTTCTGTGTAAAATAGATGGTTGGTTTCTTTTAGAAATGTTCGTAAGAATTATATTTTTTTCTTATGTGCATACTAGATTATCATTTTTGTGAAATGCATAATACACGGACCATGTTACGGGATTCGGTTTATGAAGCTGGTAAACATCATAAAATATAGGTTGCTTATGGCAAAATCTCAATTCACTTGAGAATGCTATGAATAATTAGAAACCTCATATTTTTCAGTTCAGTTCAGTTCATTTTGCACAGGATAGTAAGTGGCTAATGAGTCAAATGAGCGTCCAGAATTTCTTGAGGTGGAAAGCTGCAGAGAAGCACCCACCACTGTCAAAACTGTTTTTCCTTTTGCCCGATTAAAATCTTCGACGATCACGATGCCAAGAGATTGTCCAGATTGTATTTAGAGAGCCCTGCGTTATAACCAATGCGTGGAAATTAGAACAAGTGATTATTATGAGTGTTATCCCTGGATTACATAAATATAAAAGGAAAATTAGACCATTTAATTTACTAAATGTTGTTTTTAAAAATTATGGTTGGAAACAAAGTAAAGGTATATGATAGTTTACCTTGATTCGTGAAATTGATGTCCACAAAAACTCATTTTGAGGATGAATTATCCGCCATCAAATCCATGACCTAGAGCGAACGAATTGTCTGTTCAGTTTACTTCAGTTGCACCGGACAGTAAGTGGCTAACGAGCCAATCGAGCGTGCAGTATTTTATTCGGTAGAAAGCTGAACAGAAGCAACCACCACTGCCAAAGCGTTTTTTCTCATTGTGCTTTGGATATCCTCGACGATCGCGACGCCAGATGATTATCCTGGTTGAATTTAGGAAGCAGCTCGTTATGAATGATGGTGGAAAAATAAAAAATGAATTTCTTTTCACCAGTACGGTGGGAGGTCAGTTAAACAAAAGTTGTGTCTTTAAATATGCAGAACTGTAGCGTTTACTTTACTTACCAGACAACGCTAAAAATGATGAACTACCTAATATTGCATGGCAATTAGGAGGAGTATTCAGAAAAAGCTTAACCCAGATGCGGTCCAAACAGTTCTTAAAATTCGCGGCAGAACTGAGTAAGTAATTCAAGTTCTATTTCTGTTCAGTTCAGTTTGCACAAGACAATATGTGGCTAACGAGCCAATCAAGCTTCTAGAATTACTTTCGGCGGAAAGTTTGCAGGAGGTAGCAAAATGACAATCACCCGCACAGATTTCCTTTTACGGTATGCTGTTGAGAAATCGGTTCTTCGGTATTGAGAATACAAATCGTATAATTCAGAATAGTAGTGATGGTGTTCATTCATTCATTCATTCAGTCCTCTCCGTGCCGGGTGGCACATGAGGCGAAGACAACTTCACGCCAGTGGTTCCGGTCTGTCGCTGCTTCCGTTGCCGTCTGCACCGTGAATCCTTGTGCATGTAGTTCGCGTTCCAACGTTCTGCGCCAAGTTTCCTTGGGTCGTCCTCTTTTTCGTTCACCTTGCGGATGTCAGTGCATGTCTAACTTCGTATGCGAACTAGGATCCATCCTGCAGACATGACCGAACCACGGATCTGTTTTCATCGTTTCCGTAGCAATGTAGGTTTTACGGGATAGGGTTGCTAGTCCTAAGCCCAACCCTCCTCCTTTCTCAGAGGGGCTTTGAACCGTCCTTTGCATTAATATAGCATAGTGAATACTGGAAAATGGATTCTGAGTCTGCTTTTATTCCAGTTATATTCACATACAATTTTGACTTCCAGCCAACCACAGAAGAACGAAGACCGTGCGTGGACAAAAAGTGTACTGTAATTAATGAGTGAGTTGATTATCTACAAACGGTATTCAAAAGGTGAACATCGTTCACTGAGTTAACGAACAGAAAATCAGTGAAATGTGAGTGATAAATCAATATGGCGATATCGATTATCGAAACGAAACGATAATGTCTAAGTTAACAAATTAAGATGATACAAAATATAAGACTAGAAATTGCTATAGATTTTCCTAATCTAGAATTCTTAAATTATTATTGTTGGTGTTAAAACAAACGGACACCTCACACTTCTGGCCGTTTCTAATCATTATATATTTGCTTCTGAAGAAAATGTTATTCACAACTGAGTAACTTTTAGCATGTTTGCTGTGGAATAAGAGCCCGTAAAAATACTGATGCATGAAAATCTTGGTTCTACTTAGTCCATTATTGCGTGCATTCAATATCATTTTTTCAAACCATAATGTTAAATACACATAGCTTCCATCATGTGGTCAATTTCAATTTTTACTGCCTAAGCGCAAATTTTCGCAACTTGTTTGGATAACTTTAAGAAACTCGGCTTTAAGTTCATTCTATGGCTTAATGTCAAGCGAGTTCAACACAGTTATTGCTTGGATAAGTAAATTATGATACTTATTGATAGCATTCCAATTTGGAGCGAAAATTGCAATCGATGGCCCAAAAGTCAAGTTCACTGTCAAGCCTTTGGTTCCTTATGTGTGCTTCCACCCTTCACGGATCGTTTTGTGCATCTTCACTTGAATCTCATCGGTCCATTAACGGTTTCCAGTGATTGATCTTATATATTGATGCATGTTGATCACTCCACTTATTGTCCGTTTGTTGTGTCGGCTACTGACATTGGTTTTGAAATTGCATTCGATCTTTGAAATTGAAGTGCCAATCACTATTACCACTGAGATAAATTTACACATTCAACCAATCCTATTGCGATAACTGAATCGCACACCCGAGTCTGAGAACATCTTCACTTTAGCCTATCATCCTTCGTCGAATAGTTTAGTCGAGAGATTCCACCGTGAAATCGAAACCGCAATCATGGGTAAAGCTTCTTAAGAGATAGAACCAATTACACTTCTTGGTCTTCGTACCTTCGTGGAGGAAGACCTAGTTTCTTCAGATGCAAAGATTTTTTACGGTAGTAGATTATTCTACTTGGCAAATTACTTACAAGATCCAATTCATCACAGCATTTCACTGCTGTAAATTATGTCAAACTCATATTGAGTTTCATAAAAACTATACGATCTTCTTCAACTTGTAAACACTCTCAATTCTACACCATAATAACCGACTTGTCTACCGGAATACTTCTTATTGTTGCGTGAAAATTATGTACGTCACCCACTTTATCCGACATACACCGGTCAGTACATGAGTTCAGTTGGCATACAACCAATAAACAGTAAATCTGCAATGTTACACTTCATAAGTTAGGCAGTTAATAAAACGAGTCTTCATTTAATTCACCCACTCCCACCTATATTTGTGATAACCCATCTAATCCCCCAAACCATCGTGTCTCAAACAACCCGAAACTGATATACAGAAAACGTTCCGGCGGTAAGTTTACCTTGCCTTTAACGCCTGTTGACTTGCATCTTAATGATTTCCAAGGGTGTCTCCACCTTGTTCCTGACCCTCGATGGTAATTACAACACTGTTTTCTGGAAAAATCTGTTTTATTCATCATAGTTCACATTTGAATTTAAATGCAGCATTTGAAATACAAATTTTCTGTCGCTCGGAGTTACTTCTTTATCTGCTTGTGATATTCGTGATTTGTGCTTCTTACACTGAGTGTCGACTGTAAGCCTACTTGATGACTCTAAAATAACCGTCCCATATTCCAGCCGTAATTTTTCTAGGATTTAACGCAATTAAGTAAATAAATAAATAAATTTGATTCTTGGAAATCCAAGGAATGTTGACCATGATCAATAATTTCCGAAAGGTTCGTATAATCAGATTGTAGTATGAAGATTTGCAAAAACAATTTTCAGTCATTTCTTTAGCGGAATTTAACGTCCGAAAAATATAAAGGTAACAGTATTTAAAAGTTGCTTTCAGATAGTCCGTACGTGATCTGATATAGTACAAAAACACAGGTATTGCGAAGAAAATTCAATAAATGATCCCGGAAGCACTGATGTTTAAAGAAATAAGGTCCATCGAGGATAAGTGAAGAATATTTGTTGTTGATGTTCCAAACTTTTTCATTTTGATTGTTCGAAATAAATTGATCTTTCCTGAATATGAACTGTTTTCCTGTCCGCTAGGCAAAGATAATTTATTTTTGAAGGTTGAGGTCTGTGGGCCCGTTTTATTTGGTTGCAGATTCAGGATTGTGCTGTGAAGAAAATACTCGAAAGCGAGAGAATGTTGATTTACATGATATGAAAATTTATTTAATATCAATACCTAGGAATGCCATTATTATATAAATCATTAGGCAGAACACCTAAGTTAAGAAGACTGCAAATTTTATCTATTGTAAAAAATGAAGCCAGACGTGATTTGAATTCATTTAAAGAGGAAATGATTCTTATATATTTTGGAAGGAGATTCCACAGTTTAGCATATTTATTCAAGAATAAATTGTTCCTTACTTTAGTACGAAACCTTGGTAATTTAATAGTTTTTTCACTGTTTCTCAAGCTATACTTAGAATCATGTCGTATATGAAGATTCGAAATTATTTCTATATTTTCCGTTGACAGTATTTTGAAGAATAAGATGACATTATGCTTGAGTCTGCGAAACCATAATGGATCAAGGTTCAGTTTCATACATCTTTCTCTATAAGATTGTTTGGTGGTATAACCGAAGATGGAATTTGAGAAAGAACGTTGTATCTTTTCTAAAACTATGCTAGCGGATTTATTTATATTGGTATATATTATGTTACAATAGTCTACAATAGGAGTGATGAACATATTATACATTTCTATTATACAATGAGGCAGAATTATAGATATCTGTATAATATTCATACTTTGCTTTGCTTTAGTAATAAGGTGGCGTATCTGTTCGTTGAAAGTGAGTGATGCAGAATATCGAATCCTAAATCACGCGTGCTATCAATCATTTGAATTGCGTTATTGTTAAGAAGGATTGAGTTATTTTGTATCGTGCATCTTATAGGCATAAAATTTGTTTTTGCTGTTGAGAACGTCAGACCGTTATTTGTCGCCCAGTCTGCAAATGCAGCTAAATCATTGTTTAATCGAGTTATATAAGTTTGTGCTTGATTATCTGGGAAATTAATAACGACTTTCATGTCATCAGCGAATAAGAATAGTTTGCTAGGTGATATGACGTTATGTATGTCATTCAAAAATTTGCAAAACATGAAATTCATGCGATGTGATGTACATCCATGGTCGACATCGACCGACGGAGGCCAACAACAACAACATGTCATTGATATATATAAGAAACAGTAAGGGGCCTAATACGCTACCATTAATAACCCCACTGGGAATAGAAAGGTCGCAAGATCTATGGGCATTGAATTCAACGGAGTAAGTGCGACCGGTAAGAAAAGGAGTTAACCAGGAAAGAAGATTACCACCGAGAGCCATACGATTCAAGTTTCGATAATAATAAATTATGAGGAACAGTATCAAATGCTTTAGTAATGTCTAGGAAGACAACTACAACGGCCAAACCTTCCATGAAGTAATATAGTCTAGGTATTCAAGCTGGCATGTAATGCAAGATCTTCTATTCAGGAAGCAATGTTGATCTCTAGAGAAGAAACTTGGAGATAAGTGATTTAAGATAACTTTATTTACTATTTTTTCAAGTAATCTAGATAGTATTGCTGTGTG
The DNA here is from genome assembly GCA_013407085.1 of Atriophallophorus winterbourni. Lineage (NCBI taxonomy): Eukaryota > Metazoa > Platyhelminthes > Trematoda > Plagiorchiida > Microphallidae > Atriophallophorus > Atriophallophorus winterbourni. Next base: position 33,933 of record JACCGJ010004801.1, read on the forward strand.
GTTAATTGAGCGATAATTTGATACCGTGTGCTTCGAGCCAGATTTATGTCTGGGTGTAACGACAGAGTGTTTACATTCTAAAGGGAAGATTCCAGATTCGATTGAAGTGTTCAATAAGTTCAGTAGAAGAAGTTTAAAATCGTCACCACCCATTCTGCAAGTGGAATGCCTTTTATGTCTGGCTTGAGACTCAACTTAGTTTGCTTTCATACTTCATGAATGTCATTCAGATTTATGCATATAGTGTTTAACACATTAGGTGTCCGAAATGCTCTAGTCATATCTCTATAGATGGAAGTATTGTATGTAGTATTAAAATATTTAAGAAATGTTTCGCAGATTGTAATTCTTATTTCTGCAGAATTATAAGTTCGATCCTGAAAAATTCAATCTACGTTGCTGGTTGAGTTTATAGTATGCTAAGTGATTTTTAGCTTATCACAACTGTTCAGTGTTCTATTTTCTGATGCTTTCAATGTGTGATCTAGAATACGTTTGTGGTCACCTAATAGTTCATAGGAACGTAAACGAGCGAAGATATCATTATTGTTTATTGCAACTGCAGACCATTCTTTTATTTTCTTTTCCATTTTCTTGAGCCAAGTTTGCTTTATACGTTTTTAGGACTGCTGGCTCTGTCGATTGAACCTATAATTTTCGAATGGAATGTGGAAGATATCGTTAGAAATACATTTGAAAGGATGAATTGAGACCAATATTCAATCCTTATAAATGTTGAAAGCATGTTCCAATTGATGTAACGGTAAAGAGTCTTGACCTCATCGGTAGGTTTGCAATTGCATGGTAGATGAAATGATAATATTTTATGATCCTCATTAAAGGGGGAAGACAATATTAGTAAGTTGATTTGATCAATATTTAAAGTAAAGACTAAGTCAAGAATGTTCCTCTTTCTAGTCGGTCTATCAATAAATTGTTTGTAACATAGTAAGTCAAGCGTTTTCATGGAATTTGTATGAGAGCTAACTTTACTTCGTTCGTGCCAGTTTAAATTAGGCATGTTGAAATCACCGGCTATAAGTTTATGGCGTGCATGATGTAAAGACGCTTCGATGAAAGCTTGAGTTATTGTGTCCAGATTAGATGAAGTTGAGCCTGGTGAGTAGTAGATACAGCCTAATAAAAGATCTAGTATTGGTAGTTCTATCCATAATGAATCTTCAATGAATCTTTTCACCGACAGAAATTCTGGACACTCGGTTGTTTTTTCAGTCGGTTACATACGTCTGCCGGTTCCAAGGTTGTCACGGCCGGGGTGGTTTTGGGGATAAGCTCCCAATTCCAAAAATGCTCCAATGGCCTGCGTCTCATATAGCCTCTGACAACCAAGTCCAGCTCCTGGCCTGCACGCGTGGTCCTGTGTGACCCGGCGGAACTGCTTCTACTGACAGGAGAAAGGGCGAAGGCGGCTGACTGGCGCCTCAAAACCAGCATGCTTCGGGCAGGTGGAGCTCGTTAGTCCATGAAGGCGGCCCACCTAGGGGAAGGAAAACCCTTATCTCAAACCTCCACTGCCTTGTGGCTACATCCATTCATGGAAAAGGCTTCAGGAGTCAACCTCGAGGAAAAATCCGGAGCCGGAGTCCCGTTAGGCAGTCCGAAGTTTATTCAACTTCGTCCTGCCAGCTCCTGCGACGGCATCGTTGTCCAAACGTATCAGCCTAGCTGTTCCTTTGGTTCCAGTGGTGCCGTGGCGAGGGAGCACTTGCTGCATGGGCAACAGCTAGTTCTCCATTTTGAACTGCCCTGGCGTACATCACAACGCACAAATGGAGAGGACACTCCATTCCGCTTCTACTTAAAATAACACGGGAAGCAGCAGATACCGGTTAAAAGCTATGGCTCGACTGGCGTAGAGCTAAGCGCCTGGGGCTGCTTTCGACGGTGGGAGAGACTTCCAGGTCTCATTGGACGGCTACCGCCCGCCTCAAGCTGGGCAGCCCCCAGTCAATAAGGTGCCGTCTCGCCACGGTCTGCTATCCTCATTGGGTGCATGGGATTAGGAATCAACCGACAAGCAGACTGTATTTTTCCGCACCAGCGAATCGAAATACCAAACAACAAATGTCAGTTCTGAAACTTGGAACCTGGAACGTCCGGTCCATGCTTCCAGGATTTCATGACGACGTCTCGAATATCAGAGGCGTTAGAAAGTCCGCCGTGATTAACAACGAGCTAAAGAGGCTGAAGGTCGACGTGGCTGCCCTACAAGAGACGCGCTTACCAGACACTGGTAAGCTAACAGAAAGTGATTACACATTCTTTTGGAAAGGAAGAGGTTCCGATTAGCCTCGACTGCATGGAGTTGGGTTTGCCGTGCGAAACGACATATTAAAAGCAACAGAACCGAGCAGCAGCGGGAGCGAACGGATTTGGACTCTAAATCTGAGGTGCACTACTGGTACCATTACGTTGATAAACGTTTATGCACCGACGCTCTCTGCGACGCCTGCTGAAAAAGACGCTTTTTATCATAACCTCACAGCCGTCCTGAAAAACGTACCACAGAAAAACTGTTTAGTGGTATTGGGTGATTTCAATGCCAGAGTTGGTGCAGATTACGAGTCTTGGCAAAACTGTCTCCGAAGGTTCGGCGTAGGTAAAACCAATGAAAATGGGCAACGCCTTTTAGAATTGTGCACACAGTTCAATCTTTGTGTAAGTAACACCTTCTTTCAAACAAAACCACAGCATAAAGTCTCTTGCAAGCATCCTCACTCTAAGCATTGGCATCAGCTTGATATTATTCTTGTTAAGCGTGCTAATATAGGAAGAGTGCTCCTCACTAGATCATATCGAAGCGCAGACTGCGACACTGATCATTCACTGGTCTGTGCAAAACTGAAGCTCCCCCACACGAGATTTCACCGCACCAAATTGTCTGCTAAGCCTAGAATAGACGTCACCCCCCAAGGCTGCTGAGACTCGTTATTTCGTTCCACTCAGGCATGAAAGGCTCACTCCATTTTAACGGTTGCAGTTCAGAAGCATTTGAAATTCGCCGAGGCGTCAAACAAGGGTGTGTTCTTGCTCCCACGCTGTTCGGCATTTTCTTTGCTCTGCTTCTGAAGCACGCTTTTAAGATGAGAACAGAAGGCATTTACATACGCACGCGGAGTGATGGCAAGCTTTCCAACCTGAACCGGTTGAGAGCACAAACCAAAGTACGAGATGTGATAATCCGTGACCTGTTGTTTGCCGACGATGCAGCCTTTATTGCTCACTCTCAAGAGAACCTACAGTCGCTAATGGACTGTTTTTCGTCGGCATGCAAAGACTTTGGTCTAACAATCAGCATGAGCAAGACCAAAGCCCTTTGTCAAGGGACTGTATCGCCGCTAATCATCACTGTTGGAAACTGTCAGCTCGAACCAGTACATCATTTCACATATCTTGGTTCAACCATTGCGGACAACCTCTCGCTAGACACGGAGATTGATAAGCGGATTGACAGAGCAGCTGTCATCTTGTCCCGATTGAACTCTCGTGTTTAGGGTAACCGCAAGCTGACTGTAAAGACAAAGATGATGGTATACAGCGCGTGCGTACTAAATGCTTTACTATACGGCAGTGAAACCTGGACCACCCACGCAAGACACGAACGGAAGTTGAATGCTTTCCATCTACGAAGCATCCGTCGTATCTTGAACATATCGTGGATGGACAGAGTGACTAACGCTGAAGTGCTTTCAAAAGCTGGTCTATAGAGCATGTTTACCCTATTACGTCAGCGCCGCCTGCGGTGGCTTGGTCATGTCTATAGAATGGAAAATGGTCGTATTCCGAAAGATCTACCCTACGGTGAGTTGCAATTAGGGAGTCGACCATTGGGGAGACCGCACTGGCGGTACAAACATGTTTGCAAAAGAGATATGAAAGCTCTTGACATTGACCCCGCAAGTTGGGAAGAACTTGCTCTTGACCGCTCACTTTGGAGGCATTGTGTAAAGCGTCGACTGCAAGCCGGGGAGGAGAAAATACAGCTCCTGGCTGCTGAACGCAGATCACGCCGCCGGCATGCAACTGATGCAATACAACAGAGTTCTGACTATCGTTGCAAGCGCTGTGGGAGAGATTGTTCCTCCCGAATCGGACTGTTTAGTCATTCAAAAAGTTGCAAAACATGAAATTCATGCGATGTGATGTACATCCATGGTCGACATCGACCGACGGAGGCCAACAACAACATACGTCTGCCAGCTAAATAGAACTTAATTTGATGATGCATCGAATTTAGAAGCATGAATATATATTCAAACCTATCAAAGTGTTTGAGGAATCACTTTGCGAATTCATGCTACATCTAAATAATGTTCGCTATCACGAAAGTTAGTGTTTGAGTGAACCATTGGCGCGCAGTATTTGTATCAAATCTAAAGCGCGTTCTTTTGTAAGTGATTGTTTTTATAATTTTTGTTAATCCAGCTGAACCACTTCTACCGCTATTCAACTTTCTCCGACACCAGATTACGCTGCTGTTTAAACAAAATGTCCAAGAAACTTAAATTCTTATCGGACATAGTGATTGCTGACACCTGAAAGTATTATGTTATAATATGTTGCTCATGATCTTATATGTTCTTGTGCTTTTTATTGTTGTTCTATTTATTTTCCGATTAAATTGACTGTTTTAGATCACATGTAGGATGTCACATTCCGTCGCATTTCTGACAACAGTTTTGTGATCCCACATAATTTAACTTCGCGCATTGCATGCCTCGCAATATAAGGAAGGCGCAATTCCAAAGCGAGTGTGGCCCGCTATGAGGCCTTCCTGTCCCCGTACAGATGACACTCACTATTCTATTTCCACCACACTGTACATACCAACCTGTGGTTATTTTTAAGCTACGCTTTTACACCACAATAAACCATTGAACCATCTTGATTACAATTCAGCAACATGATAGATATATTTTAACATTTATGTTGAGAATCATAATTATGGAAAAAATTAGCCCCATGTTCCAACTCCGAAAAATGTTGGTAATGCATGCTAGGATTCACTCAACTTGTTTGTATACTCGAAAATTTGTCAGTTACTGAAATTCTTGTTTGCATTGGGTGATGTGCATTTATTAATATAGAACATAATTAAAACTGTGCTGCGTGATGGATTTTGATAGCTAAATTAACTAAGTAAGATATTTGTGAATAATTGTCTGATCTTCAGCATCCTGAGGCAATCGTACTCTGATGAAATGCATTCTGACTTTGTTGAATATATCATTCTCACATTTATTTCTTTATAAATTTTCAAGGTTTTGATTTCATTTTAATGTCTCCTTAACCATTTTTTGCATTTATTATTTGATCTCATGGAATATTGAATGCACAATTATTAGGTTGCAACTTGGCCAACCTAGGTTCTTTAGGTTAAAATTAAACTTTCACACGATTGCTAAAACAATAGTATATGCTGGTAATCCCAATCTTCTGTACGTGTAAGCGTAATAGGTATTCGATTTTCTCAGTACAGATATTCTGTGGAATTGGTTTGTTAAAATACTCTAAACCATTTCGATTTTGAAAACATTATATTAACTAACTTCTTGTAAGTTTTCGAGCATACAGATTATGACCAATATTATTTCCCTGTCTCGAGCAAAGCTATTTCTGTTGTTATCAAAAACTGACAGGCAGAAAATCTACGGTGATATAAAGGTTAAGGATAATTATACACACTTACAACAACTCCACACATCTACCTTACCTTATATGAGTGAATGTTTCGAAAAATCTCTGCATGGCTAGGAAAATCCGGGGTAAATGTATCAAGAGAGTAAAATACTTTGGTATTTAATCGTGCTGCAATCTGGTATCGAAATGTAGGCAAACTCCTTTGAACAAAGGGTCGTATCAAATTTAATGCTCAATTACATGATAATCGGCCAGCTAGCAAACTAGAATGCGCCGGCAATGCAATAATCAATAAAATGTTTTTAGAGAAATGTTTTCAATCCAATAGCTATCTTCAATGATCCGTTATCTGGTACACCTATGTACTCCATTCCGTATGTAACATACAAATGCTTGCGCATTTAATTTTTCTTTAGTATTCAGAAATCGGATGTGTATTCACGATTTTAATTTTCAGGAACACACTTTCGACTTAGTTCATCTTATCTTGTTCGAAATGTGACATTTAGCGCGACACCAAATGCTCTATTTAAGATGCCGACAGCTAGAAGACCGATATTTTAGTACATTATGTGAAAATGTGCAAGTGACGCATTGTTTCAAACGATAAAATCAGACACTATTAATTGTTCATTCAAACCAGATCAAGTATCTTCTACTAACAGTTGTTGAATGGTGTCGATTTACAGGCCCAACATTATTGGAAATTTCATTTTCAATGTCTTGGAGGTTATATCCTAAGTAAATCGTTGAAGTAATAGTTGGTTCAAAGACGACTTGCTGTCAAGCGTATATCGATAACGTTGCCCGTTTGAGAGATGATTCTGAGGCAATGAAACAAATTCTAGGACACTACGCCTAAAACTACAACCTCTGGCATGTGCTTCTCGTCACAATTCAAAATTACTGAGCGGATATCTTTCGAATGACTTTTTGGAAATTATCTATAGCTATGTTTGAAAGGCTAACTGTATTTCTGCGGTATTCTTTTAATTAACAACCGGTCACAGCATGTCAACAAAACAGATAAAGGATTTTCCATCCCAAAATTATGGAGACCGCGTTTTTTTGTTTTATACCGAATTGGTACTGCAAAGATTGATCGTCTATATTATGCTGTACTACGGCTATAAAACATGGTTTATTCTTGTACAAGATATTGATTTCTTCAGTTGACACGCGTTACATACGAAGTATCGTTCGCATAAAATGCAGTTATCTTGATATCATTGTCATTATTATCATGATCATTCAACCAGTAGAGTATTAAATAATCAACTGCCCTACAAGCATGCCAAAATAAATTCATAAATAAACGAGGCATGGCTGAAAATGAAAGCCACATAATTTATCGAAAATTGAGCACAAACAAATTTAGATGAGCTGGCTACCTCACGAATCAAACACTCACACGTCTTCGCGTACGGAACCCGATTGGGGGACTTGCCCTCTAAGCTACAGCTGGTTTAGTTTTCAAGGCCTTCATCAGCTTGAAACGTTTCAGAATCTAGGCACCCTTACTATGAAGCCACTTTGAACTTAGAGTGACAAGACAAACTCTTCTTAGAA
>JACCGJ010004803.1:0-18037 GCA_013407085.1 Atriophallophorus winterbourni
AGCCTTGAACGACCTGACACCGCTTGATCATTTCAATTCTCAATTTCTCATCAGAAGTCTCCTCTGACCAGGCTTCTTATAAGCGAGCTGTTTAACAAGATTGTTTCACTGTACATAACAATCGCCCTTGATAACTCACTTTTCGTTGATTCGTATTCCGTGATTGCTACCCTGTTCCTTCATTCACTCTTTTGGCTACCGCGATAAACCTTATATCTCCCGTGCCTTTTCTCAAACCTTCTTCGGGACGTTATTGTAGTGGTCAGTCCACTATAATTCTTCATCCTACGGTGTTTACGTAAACATTACATCAGCGTGTATATTGTCTCGGTTTGCTTGAAGGATTCAAGGTGTTTGACAAAAATGGATGTAAATTATAACCTTTGTTTAGGACCAGGGGTTAGCTTCATCCACAAGTTTTGACCTCTGAGATTGTGTAGACTAATCGAGCCAACCGTATCTGATATTGGCATGCAAGTTCGTACGACTCATGCTTAATAATTTCAAATAGCTAGATTTGGGAGCCGAGCTAAGGAAAACGACAAAAGCTTCATCCAAGTAACTCTTGCATTTACATTATTGAGGTTAAAAAGATATTATGTGCCTGACATGTCTGGGTTTAATAGATGCTCAAAACGTTTGATCTTATCGTTTCAGAGCATACGTCATAATAAGTATAGCAATCAAAGATCAGATAATATTCAGCATGTTTACTGTAAATTCAAATAACTCATTTGTTAAAACATAACCGAATAATCGGTTGTCGGCAGACTGCGACATTTTGTGTATGATATATGGCTGACTAGATTTGGCATCTCTGTTGATTCTTTTCAAATAATATGAATTAAAAAACCTCAGTTATGAATGTTAAAACGCGATTCTATAACACACCGAGCTTCTTTTCTGAGTCTTTCGAATCTGCAAATGAAAAATCGGTTAGTAGTGATATTAGATTGAAAGCATTTTAAACATTTTCTTTAAATTAACTTCTTCAAATCGAAGCCTTTTTTGTTTAAAACTAAATTAAGTAAGCAAACTGTTTAATCTTGTGAAACACTGTGGAGTAACATGTCGTCGTATGATGTTCATCCTCTGTTTACAATGGGCAATGCGAACTTCGCTCGCTGTGCCTTGTTTATGCAACAGGGAAACGCTTTTATTCCAAACGATTTACTCCCTAGAGAGTTCAATTCAGAAATTCGAACATTCAAACAGCCGTACTTGCGATATAATAAGTTTGCATAGAATCATGAAAGCTATGATTCATGAAACTTGTGAGTAAATTGCATTTGATTTTTCACTTTAGAGCCCCAATATGAATACTCATGTTTAAACTTGAAAAGAGCAGATACGGATTTTGAACTGTTGAACTTAATGCACGCCGACCGTTTGCGAATGACACATTAGACCAACTTATATCAAACGCTACAATAGTTGTGGAATTGATTGATCCTCTTAAATCGAGATTTCTAGTTTTTTGAAAACATTTGACGCATGATATAATTGCTCGCTTGTGACGTACATCCATGGTAGACATCGGTGGGATGAGGACGCGACGACGGATATTAGGTGGAAGATTGTGAGATATTTGCCTAAAAATTAGGTATACCACGCAGATATGAATACACTGCTGTCTTGTGGTATACATAACTCTGAGTACACTGTGTAGTAGAAGCAAATCAGTGGCACTACACAGGTAATCCTTACGTTAGTATTGTCGTTAGTGATTGTCTCGTCATCAAGTTACATGTCATTATTTTCAAATAAGCTTCTGATAAAAAACGATCAGATTTTGAAGTGCTCACATTTACGCATCAAAATCGGTTTCGGCTGTATGCTGCCATCAGGATTCGAAATCACGTAGCTGCTGGCACTATAAGTATCCCGAAAACTGGTCATATGAAAGCATTGGAAAGGTAAATATTATTCATGCGATCATCAGAAATTGAATCTTGCTAAAATTTCATTATTCATCAGATCTATCGAGATATAATTCAGAGTTTGAAATAGCTTGCACTCATTTGTTGTTGGCCTCCTTCGGTCGATGTCGACCCTGTATGTACATCACATCGCATGAATTTCATGTTTTGCAGCTTTTTGAATGAATAAAGAGTCCGATTCGGGAGGAACAATCTCTCACGCAGCGCTTGCAACGATAGTCAGAACTCTGCTGTATTGCATCAGCAGCATGCAGCAGCCAAGAGCTGTATTTGCTCCTCATCAGCTTGCAGACGACGCTTTACACAATGCCTTCAGAGTGAGCGTTTAAGAGCTAGTTCTTCCCAGCTTGCGGGGTCAATGTCAAGAGCTTTCATATCTCTTTTGCGAACATCTTTGTACATCAAGTGCGGTCTGCCGAATGGTCGACTTCGTAATTGCAACTCACCGTAGAGTATTTCTTTCGAAATACGACAATTTTCCATTCTATAGAAATGACCAAGCAACCGCAGGCGGCGCTGACGTGATAGGGTGCTTTGTAGACCAGCTTTTGAGAGCACTTTAACATTAGTCACTGTCCATTTACGATACGTTCAAAATACGATGGAAGCTTCGTAGATGGAAAGCATTCAGCTTCCGTTCGTGTCTTGCGTGTGTGGTCCAGGTTTCAATGCCATATAGTAAAGCATTTAGTAAGCAGGCGCAGTATACCATCATCTTAGTCTTTACAGTCACCTTGCGGTTACCCCAAACACAGGAGTTTAATCGGGACAAAATGACAGCTGCTCTTTCAATCCGTTTATCAATCTCCGTGTCTAGCGAATGGTTATCCGCAATGGTTGAACCAAGATATATGAAATGATGTACTAGTTCAAGCTGATAGTTTCCAACAATAATGATTGGTGGCGATACAGTCCGTCGACCAAGGACCTTGGCCATGCTCATGCTGATGTTTAGACCCAAGTCTGTGCATGCCGACGAGAAACAGCCCATCAGCGATTGTAGGTTCTCTTGGGAGTGGGCAATAAAGGCTGCATCGTCCTCAAACAACAGGTCACGGATGATCACATCCCGTACTTTGGTTTGTGCTCTCAACCGGTTCTGATTGAAAAGCTTAAAATCACTTCGCGTGCGTATGTAAATGCCTCCTGTTCTCGTCTCAAAAGCGTGCTTCAGAAGCAGAGCAAAGAAAATGCCAAACATCGTCGGAGCAAGAACACACCCTTGTTTGACGCCTCGGCGAATTGCAAATGCTTTTGAACTGCAACCGTTGAAATGGACTGAGCCTTTCATGCCTGCGTGGAATGAAATAACGAGTCTGAGCAGCATTGGGGTGTAGCATATCAGATCAAGCATTTTGAAAAGACCCTAACTGCTGACTTACTCGAATGCCTTAGCTAAATCAATAAAAACAGCGTATAATGGCAAACGCTGTTCCCGACACTTTTCTTGAAGGTGTCTCAGGTAGATGTTCATGTCAACGGTTGATCTTTTCTTGCGGAAGCTGCATTGAAATTCGGAGTAATTTCTATCAGCTAAAACCTGTACCCGGATCTGTATGACTTTAGATAACAATTTGCCTACAACATTCAGAAGGGAGATTCCTCTGTAATTGTTGCAGTAGCATCTGTAACCCTTATTCTCATATAGCGTGATCTTTGTGTCTCGCATCTCGTGTGGGGCACCCTCTCCTGCCAGCACTGAAGAAGCAAATGGTGAAGAGGCTGTAACAATGCTGCTCTACCGCATTTTGTTAGCTCAGTTGGAATTCCGTCGTCACCAGGGCCCTTCATATCCGATAAGCGGTCGATTGCCTTATTGAGCTTACCGAGAGTAGGAGGGGTATCTAGATATTCAATGGTCGGCAACCGTTGGACATTTCCAAATACATGTGGTAAAACTGTACTGTCCCTAGAGTAGAGAGAGGAGGAGTGCTCTACCCATCTTTCCATCTGTTGATTTTTGTCGACTATCTGCAAAACAGATAAAGACTTGATGGGAGCCGTTTTAAGTTTGTTTGGGCCAATGGCTCTCTTGATCCCATCATACATACCGTGAAAATTTCGATATCCGCAGCTTTTTGGATAATGAGGCTAACTTCAGTCCAATAGTCGTTTGCACATCACCTTGCAGTCTGTTGGACCTTATTTCTAGCTGCTCTTAGGAGACGTAAGTTTTCATCTGTTGGCATATCTTTGAACCTCGAGAATGCTGAGCGTTTCTCATCCAGCACAGCAGTCATCTCAGAAGCGTTTGCGTCAAACCAGTCTCTCGTTCGAGCTCTCTTTGGAACGAACGTAGAAAGTCGACTCGGCATATGCAGCTTTTTATCAATTCCCAGGTTTCTGAAGCAGATTCAGTGGGGTTGTCTTGTTGAACTCGTCTGTGAAGGCTTTTGCGAATCTCGAAGTTAGATTAGGTTGGCACATGCGAGTGACGTCTATCCTAGGCTTAGCAGATAATTTGGTGCGGTGAAATCTCGTGTGGGTAAGCCTTAGTTTTGCACAGACCAGTGAATGATCAGTGTCGCAGTCTGCGCTTTGATATGATCTGGTGAGAAGAACGCTTGCTATATTAGTTCGCTCAACGAGAATAAGATCAAGCTGATGCCAATGCTTCGAACGAGGATGTTTTCTAAGTGATTTTATGTTGTGGTTTTGTTTGAAAGAAAGTGTTACTAACACAAAAATTGAACTGTGTGCACAATTCTAGAAGGCGTTGCCTATTTTCATTGGTTTTACCTACACCGAAACTTCCGAGATACCTTTGCCAAGACTCGTAATCTGCACCAACTCTGGCATTCAAATCACCCAATACCACTAAACAGTTTTTCTGTGGCACGTTTTTCTGGACGGCTTTGGGGTTATGATAAAACGCGTATTTTTCGGTAGGCGTCTCATAGAGCGTTGGTGCATAAACGTTGATCAACGTAATGGTACCAGTAATGCACCTCATATTTAAAGTCCAAATCCGTTCGCTCCCGCTGCTGCTCGGTTCTGTTGCTTTCAATGTCGTTTTGAACGGCCAACCAAACTGCATGCAGTTAAGGCTCATCGAAACCTCTTTCTTTCCAAAAGAATGTGTAATCTCTTTCTGTTAGCTTACCAGTGTCTGGTAAGCGCGTCTCTTGTAGGGCAGCCACGTCGACATTCAGCCTTTTTAGCTCGTTGTTAATCACGGCGGACTTTCTAACGCCTCTGATATTCGAGACGTCGTCATGAAATCCTGGAAGCATGGACCGGACGTTCCAGGTTCCAAGTTTCAGAATTGACATTTGTTGTTTGGTATTTCGATTCGCTGGTGCGGAAAATTACAGTCTGCTTGTCGGTTGATTCCTAATCCTCATGCACCCAATGAGGATAGCAGACCGTGGAGAGACGGCACCTTATTAACTGGGGGCTGCCCAGCTTGAGGCGGACGGTAGCCGTCTAATGAGACCTGAAAGTCTCTTTTACTGTCGAAAGCAGCCACAAGCACTCAGCTCTGCGCCAGTCGAGCCATAGCTTTTAACCGGTATCTGCTGCTCCCCATGTTATTTTCCGTAGAAGCGGAATGGAGAGTCCTATCTATTGGTGCGTTGTGATGAACGCCAGGGTAGTTCAATATAGAGAACTAGCTGTTTCCCATGCAGCAAGTGCTTGCTCTTTACGGCACCACTGGAACCGAAGGAACAGCTGGGCTGATACGTTTGGACAACGATGCCGTCGCAGGACTTGGCAGGGCGAAATTTGCATAAAACTTCGGATTGCTTAACGGGACTCCGGCTACGGATTTTTCCTCGAGGTTGACTCCTGAAGCCTTTCCATGAATGGATGTAGCCACAAGGCAGTGGAGGTTTGAGAAAAAGCTTTTTCTTCCCCTAGGTGGACCGCCTTTTAAGACTAACGAGGTCCAACTGCCCGAAGCATGCTAGTTTTGAGGCCCCAATCAGCCGCCTTCGCCCTTTCTCCTGTCAGTAGAAACAATTCCGCCGGGTCACACAAGACCACGCGTGCAGGCTAGAAGCGGGAATTGGTTGTCTGAGGCTATATGAGATGCGGACCATTAAAGTATTTTGGGAATTGGGAGCTCATCCCCAAACCACCCCGGCCGTGACAACCTTGGAACCTTGCACTCATTTAACATTTTAATAAGTCGCCTGATCGTTCGGAAATAGATCACATCCAGGGCTTACAAATTTGTCTTTAATTTGCGATTGTTAAGCGAAAATTAACAGAGATAATACTAGAACAAAGATGGTATGATAAACATTTTGACCAAAACGATATGTTCATGTTTTTCTAGATAATCAAAATAACATTGACATGCTATGGGCTTAAATATTAAACAGCAACTTACCGGGTACTCGCATTCCGTGGAGAATTTTCGCTATCAAACAAATCAACAGTAAGCAAGAAAAAACAGCTTTCATTATTTCCGGAAATTTCTCAAACCGATTACTGTATTGTGAATCCGACCACGATTCAAAACGAATGCTCTCTCTTTTCGATGACCAATGGCGTTTCACCAGGACTGTTCAGTGGTGTGATGATCGATTTCTTTCGTCGCTGAGCGAATACTACTTTAAGAAGAAGATATTAATAGGGTAAACAAAGTAAGATTTTGCAGTGACTGATTATTAAGGTTCGTAAAAGCGGTTAAGCGCGTTAGGCAGTGATTGATGACCAATGGTAAATGTTGCTCACATCCTCACACCAAAACGCACAACTTCATTCAATGCCGGAAAACAGCTAGACACCGTTTGTGGTGTGTAAGTGGTCATACATTAGCGCCTCGAACGCTTGACCAGAAGAAAATTATGATCCTTTATTTGAACATCGTTTTTCGTTGTACGAACCCAAATAAACAATCGCTTCGAAGTCAAAATTTTCTACTTCTCCACTGTAACGTGTCTCACTGTGTTCTAACTTACTGTCTCCACCTGACGAAGGCAAACATCTAGACGCCGGTTGTAGTCTGTAAATGCGGGGGATGAAAACAAAACTTAACATAGGTCAAAAGCGTATTAGTGAGAACTGTAAAAGTCATATAATACCACTACAATCACCACCTCTAATTGGTTAATTCACTGAAAAGCTGGAATATGGGATGATTCATTTTGTGTTTACACCGACTTTACACCCGTAGGGTTTCAAGTGGCGGTTCAGTGAGAGAATCAATTAAAGGTAGTGGTTGGAATGTCACACAATGATATCCCATGTTCTGAATAATATTCTACTGCGTTATGTTAGTTGAATCATGAATAAAATTACTCGATCATTCCCAAACATCTTTTACCATATTTCCAAGATGTCAGCAGCATTTTTCGAAAATGTTTGAAAGTCCATGTTCAAAATATTGTCTAACATAAAAGAAACACGGTACACAATATGAAAATATTAACGAGGAAATGCATTTTCAATTCCTTGATGACTACTTTTTTTGAATGATATATGTTAAGTCAACGAGTAAAAAGGATCACTGAGGAAGGGATATTCCACATATCAGTGTAATATATTTCGATCGAGCTGTAGAACAAAATTGAGATTGGGTTAGTTCGGTGGGTAGTTGAAAATTAAAGAAGATGAAGAAGGAAGAAGAAACGGATCTGCGGAGCAATGATTCTTCTAGAATATTTCAATGCTTAGCTGAAGACTTATGTTGTGCAAAACGAAATAAAAAACTGTGATAATTTACTGTAACCATATATTCAGAAAATGATTTTCACGCAACGTTTAAACAAAAAAAGTAAATATAGTTAAAAATGACAAATTATGGGGTAATATACGGAGGTGTAGTAGGATATCAGTCCAGGCTGAATACTAAGAGCCAGAATAGAAGATGAATAGTTGTTAAACACATGGAAGGCGAATTATCTGTGTGAACATGAGTTCATCATTGAGATCAACTTTGAGTTGATCCCGTGATCTGTTTGGTATCTTGAGCACCAGGTGCTGGCGGCAACGTTTTCCGAATGTCTCCAAAATAACTCACTTCTTAAGATATTTATTTACTGCCGGTTCAAACGCTCCATTTGAGATTTTATTGCTATATTGTAGTTACCGGCTTGCCCATACGGGAAGGGAGGATATCTTTGAGACGATTCGTTTTTTGAGACTATACATTGAATATCACTTTGAACAGATGATTTTGAGCTTTACTTAATCTCAGAAGGATCTTGGATTGGCAGCTTAAAGCGTGCTTCAAAGCTTCCAGGTATGCTGCGACGGATCTTCAGAACCTTTACGCCTGGAACGTTCCCAAGCACCATGAAGACCTACTTAATTCCCATAATGGAACGTGCATCGCAAGCATGGACTCCGTGGATTGAAAAAAAGATATATTCTTGCTTGACAGGATATATTAATGTGTAACCAAACTCGTGCGTGGTTTTCAACACCCTACATACGATGAAAGGTCGAAAACACTGAAGCTCCTCACTCCCCTTCAACGTAAACTTCGTTAGCATTGAATACAAAATATTGATTACTCCAGATCATCCACTCAAAATTTGTTCAAATACCGTGAGTCAGGAATTACACGTAGCCACTCAGCGGCACTACAAATTCCCCATTCCCGTACTAATTGTCGCCGGTATTTCTATTCGGTACGTGTCTGTTTCCTGTGAAATGCCCTTACCGAAGCAATTATCACCTCTCCGTGTATCAAAACATTTACTCGAAACTTGGACACTTATTTGTTACATAACGATTTGACGATGCCTGTGTTTTGACTCGGTGCAAGAATATTACTTGACTCCAGTGACATCGTATAATTATTATTTATACCTCTTATTGAACGAATATTTAGTGTCATATGGTGAAGCTATGTGCTTTTTGTGAAAATGAATTCTTGACTTTGATTCTTGAATTTTGAAATATCACAGTTCCTCATGATAAAATCAGATCAAGTTTTGAGGAGTGTCTATCGCTTCATGAACAATGTTATACGTGATGTGGGATTTCCGTGTATTCATTTATGCCCCATGAACACAACATGACATGTTCTATGTGGCAGTAGGTCAAACAGGTGTTTACTATGATACTTATTCAGACAAAGATCACCAATTCGGGTTTCAGTTGCTTTTTACAACTGAGGAAGTGAGCAATCATTGGAATCCGGTAGAGGCGAACAAGATTTCAGAATATGTGAGTGTAAAATATATTTTAATAATCACTCGTAACAACAGCAGCCGAATCGCAGGGGTAAAAATGAAGCGTTGCTTAGTGTATAACGGTTTAAATGACGCAGATGCGAATTGCAAGAGACAAACATTTATCATGATTGCCTTCATTATCTAGGAGTTAATACACTTGCTCAAAGAAAGCTGATTTGCAACACCTTCGCAGATGGAGGAATTACACGAGTTGTACGTAAGGTATGAAGGTCAGGTCATTACACTTCATAGTTTATATAGTAAAAAGTGGAATCTCGATCTAAATATCGTTAGGTGTGCTGATATGGGAAGCCTACTCCTCACGAAATCATATCACCGAGGAAACGGCGAAACTAGTCATTTTCTGGGTGGCGCAAAACGGAAGTATCACGAGATTGGATTTAATCGCGCCTAATTGACAGTTAAGTCGAGCATAGACCCCATTCTATGTGCAAACTAATTATGGCGTTGCAATTAGAAAAGGCATTCATAGCAGAACTTAAACGTAACAAACCTACCCTATTCAGCCTCCGAAAACCAGAATCGCATAAAACTGCGTTTGATCTGAATAAATCTCTTACAATCAAGTGGTCAGTAGCCAAGTCTTTTGTTGTATCTTCTGACTTTGATGACCTCGCTCCAAAACTGAGAATGATAAGCGCATTGACAGAATATTCGCCATCTTGTTCCGTTTGAACTCTCGTGCCTCTGTGAACAACAAATTGACCGAAAAGACCAAGATTAGGGTATACCTCGCGTGATTATCCAATGATTTACTGTACGACAGTAAAAACTGGGTGATCCGTATAAGACACGTGCGGAATGTGAACTCTTTTGATTTAAGAAGAATCTTTCGTTACTCGAACTAATCGATGATTGTAAAATAAGAGAGCTGAGGTGGTTTTTAAAGCTGGTCTACAGAACATCTTAGCACTATTGGGAAAGTGCAGCCTACGCCAGGGAAATTATGTGTACAGCATTAAAAGTGACCTATTTTCAGTAATCTAATTTATAGTTAGTTTAAGTCAGGACGCTGACCTTTGTTTAGACGGCACTTGCTAAACAAAGACGTATCTAAATTAGATATAAAAGGATTTGACATTTACCGCGAGAGGAACGTATTTTTGGCGCTAATTGAGGCAGTGCGTGAAACGCCATGTTCAAGCTAGGATAAAATAAATATGATTTTCGGCTTTTGATCATGGATCACACTATCAGCGTGCACTTGAGTTTGATCGAGCGAGTATTGCGTATCGCTGTCAGCGCCGCATGAGATATTGTTGATCCAGAATCTGAATATTTACTTATCCAAAACACTGTAAATTATGAAACTCCCGTACGTATGTGATGTAGATCTATTTTAAATATCGCTTGAAGGAGGCCAACAGGAATACTGGGTGTAATATGATGACATATGCAAATGATATTGAAATATGGAAAAGTGTTAGATAATTTAACACCGTGCCACTTGTAACATGCTGCGGCTTGGAGTTTGCCTGCATCCCACTAGTCAGTCTGTCATTGAAGCTCTTCTCTGAACTACAAAGAGTGAACCTCAAATCGAGTCACCATTGTAACATTTTAGTAAATTCTGTCTTATCCAGTCTCTGCTGAGGAAGATTCTCGAAGATTTATTGCAGAAACTTTATTCTGATAATTTGTTCAAATACGTGTGCCGTTATGGTACATTCCATCAAACAGGATTTTCGATCGTGCAATCTATTTGGTTGCATGTTACAAAAAGATTCCTTTTTACGATCTAATATACATAGTCAAGGAACAAGTACATAGCCCCACGTACGGAATGAGAAATAATAATTTTCACAGTAAATATCACCGTTTTAATCATTTACTGGAGGCATATTATGGCATTCGAACACGCAAATTTTCGAAGGCTTTTCCTAACCTAACTTCTCGATTTGATAGCTGCAGTAATATATTACGATCAAAATCTGCTTCATATAGAACGCCTTACCGGATGAAATAACGCGCTTAGAATGTGATATAATTTTCAATTTGATGCTCAATCTCAAGCCATACGTTATGCGACTGTATGTTTTAACTCGCTAAATTTAAGAAAAGTTTACTCCATATACCGCGTTGTACTGTGATTCTTGTGTAGCTGATTGATTTATTCTAAAATGATATTTTCGAGATATGAGTTCAAACATATTCTTTTCCGCTGGTCTCAGATAGCCTCGATGCAGAACTTTGGTCAACACAAGAACAATAACATGTGGCCGAATAAGCACTTTGTATTGCAAGAACGTACACGCTGATACACTCTCTGATCTATCGATTCAGGAAACTCAAGTTTTTTTATTTAGCGTAGCTCATTTCTCAGATCCATAAAAACCAAAATCTGACTTGATGTGAGCAAATTGCTCAGAGTGAATTTTGTTAATTTCGTACAATACAGTGTTTGAGCTTACCAAGCTTGCAAGTAGGAAATTCCAAACAAGCACGAGCGCAAATAAAAATATCTGTGGCAGTTCCGTTTGAAATATGGTATTTCTAACCATTTCTACGGCTGCTGCTGGAAGGTGGAATGTGGAATAATATTTCCAGGAGGTGGGAAACAGTAGTAAGTATTTTGTATGCGAGAATGAAATCATCAGATGATATCACCCCTGGGGAAAACGTCGAAGTAACTGCCGTAACATGTTCATGAACCGAAACGAGCTTTAGTAAACGGCTTCGCGTTGTAGACCATTTTTCAAACTACCGCAAATCCAGACACCCTGGTCTTTTTCTTCTTCCGTGTACTCCGGGTCTATGTCGCCGAGCTTGTATCGATTGAAAAAGCCAAGGTCACGAACAATCTGAATCATCTCCAACTTTTGCATATTCAATGACAGTTTATTTTCGGATGACCAAGTGAACAAAGCATTCAAATCGTTTTGCAGCAAAATAAAATCATCAGCATTGCTGATTCACCTCCAAACGTTTATATCTTCAGCAAACAATACCATCTTACTCTCATTTGGTATTGGTATATCGTTCATATAGACTAGGAACAGTATTGGTCCAAGCACTGGAGCTTGTTGAACACCGCTAGTGACATCGATTTTTTTCGATAATAGGACGTCCACGCGAACTTTAATGGGACTGTTGCTGAGGTAACTACTTATCCATTCATATAGTATTCCAACAATACCGTGTTTCTTCAGCTTGTTCAAGAGCAAATTATGATCAACTCTGTCGAAAGCTTCAGAAATGTCCAGGTAGCGCGCATGAATACAGCCCCCCGCATCTACATCCATCGGCCAATTGTCTGAGCTTGTCAGCAAATTTGTTAGACAAGAGCAATTTCTGCGAAATCCATGTTCGGCAACTGTCAAAAGTTGGTTCATTTCCAGATACCGCACTATTTTTGCGGTTATTAGTCGCTCAAAAACCTTTGATACCGAAGACAGCAATGTCACCGGCCTGTACGATTTAACTTCAGAACGGCAACCACCTTTGTAAATGGGAATTATCCGTCCCAGTTTCCATTATTTCGGTACCACTCCAGCTTGAAACAAATTTTTAAACATGCAGGATAGTGTTTCATATGGCTGCGCATGACTGGTTCTGTCGTTTGTTACTGGAGATTTCTTCACGTTCAATTTTCGTAACTGCTGCCATATCACCATCGGAGTAATCAATACTTCACTCGAGGTCGTTCAGTCAAGTCGAATGATTGGTTCTCAATCAGGCTTCATGGATTTCGGCGCAAAAACCTAAGCCTGTAAGCACGGTAGTTCATCATTCTGACGCATTCCGTTCCGTCACTGTTGAGCCTAGCGCTACAAACGTACTTGAATTCTATGACAACGTGATCTCTTCGTCCGAGTGGCGTGTTTTAAACGATATTTTCTAAGGCTATGGGATCTGATGAATGTATTAACCCCAAGGTAGCCGGCCGGTGTGATCCCGTCGTACGAGTAAATCCAAAAAACGGTTATAAAGGGGTGCGTATTTCAAAACAGCTCGAAGTTTATATTCAAGTGTTTTCTGAAGGATGATCATCCCAACTATAGAGCTGGGGAAAGTTGAAATCAACCGTTATTTATATTTGAGTATTGTACAGCGTTGGTACATAGCGCAAAGCATTGATCAGTTTCGCGTTTATATCCAGATTTGCTGTTGGAAAACGATAGATCACTCCAATAATGCATTGTTCTCCTGTAGTGAGAGTCAGCGAGCGCCAAATTGCGTCAGTTATATAGCTCATAGCTCTACAGATAAACGATTGCTTTAAATAGAGGACTGCTCCTGCACCATCACCTAAACTGTCACGCCGGAATAGAGACATGTTGGGCAAAGAGAGTTCATTATCAGGCAATGATGCATGGAACCACGTTGCTCTTATTGCAACCATGTCTGGCTTAGTTTCATAACAAATCTCGGAGAATTAGATTAATATTTAGAAAAGGCTGTTTGCGTTTGTATAGATGCACTTAATTGTATTTTCGTGAGTAATGACGGGTGTAAACTGAAGTTATTGGTCCGGCTTCTCTGGAGTCGGACTTAAGAAGTAGGTGTGAATCATGTGGTATGTGATAAGGCGTTAAACATTGTGATGCCGGATCCCTCTGAATAGTCAGTGTCTGAGATGATGAAACATGTGAGCTGCTTATTAGTTGCCGACCGCTTGACTCGATAATTAGGTTTCCCTGTGAATTGCTCAGTCCGACTCGATTTGAGCCGGACCAGGATTGTTGGCGAGAATTGAATATTACAAGGCATAATTTTAAACGAAACGTTTCTCAGCCTCCGCCCCGAAAGCAATTATCAAAACCGAAGAATCCTATATTAAAAAGAACGAAACAAATGTCGTCTGCAAAATACCATGCAGAAATTGCAAAATACATGGCATCCGGCAGACAGTAAGCAGACTGGGTACAAGATTACACGAACCCACAATCGCGATGAAAAGACACGATGTCATGAATTTGACTGGAATCCATGTCCAAAACTTGCCGTCGGTGGATCATGCTATGCAGGAGAATTTCGGGAGACATGGCATTCAACGACACAGTCCTTCAACCAACGCATCCAATTGGACAGTACCTAAGGACCAATGAGATGTCACTTGTTCATTATGTGGCACAGGAATCGCAACGATCGTATGACAACAGCACAATCATTTAAGAGAACGTCTTAGATCTGCAGTTAACTTGTTGTGGTGCTTCTTTTTAACTCTAAGGACAACAGGGATTTCTGCGAAAGGAAGACCTTTTTATCCAGACAAAAGTGATATGCAGTAAATACGTGATTTTATGACAACTATTGCAATTTGAGATTATGCAAACTTCGATGCTAAATGAGATCATTTAAAAATTTATTAAGATAAGCAATCGCAGAAAGATATCGAAAGATCGAAATTAACTACAGCATCGCACTAGCAAGATTTGAAGTTTACTGGGCATAGTTTAGAAGAAATGTTTCGTGTGCCTATTGTGCCAGAATTACTCAGAGTGCATTTGCGCACCAAAGGCAATGAATAGTTTACGTTTCCAACATTTGGTGTTGACAAACATTCGCATTTATGAGGTCAAGTTTCCGGAAAACGGATCAAGCCCTTGTTGTGGCTCAAACAGCTATCGTTTTCACCGATATGATACATCCTGTGCATTCTTCTTTAACTCTTTCCGCAAACGCTGTTGTATAATTAGACAAAGATGCATTCCCATCATGCACACACAACAACCGGTTTCGTAATGTTCGCACTCACCAGGTAGAGGGTGCATGATGAGGATCCGCAAACGCTTAGTTTACGATGAACTCCATGATTACAAAATGGTGCTTTGAAATGGTTTATTTCTGACTTAACAGGGTTTGGTGAACATTTTCAGTTGGATGTGTTGCACGAAGAAAAGGCTACAAACATTTATACGCTGTCAAGCAACACAAAAACTTGAATGAATTGAAAATGTTCTTTTTACATTCATCGTTCTGGCGAATACGAATACGGTAAATATATATATATATATATATATATATATATATATAATAGATATATATATATATATATATATATATATATATGTTCTATTTTCACGCCCGTTAATACTTTCGTCCGGCGGCATTATTTTGAGCTCCTGGTTATCAGGATATACTGTTCTAACACTTACGCCTACGTGGATATATTATACCTTGTAGGAGTCTCCTCGATGTCTGCTTTCTATGTGCGGTATTCTGAAATACCAGCGCATACGATTTCTCGTGGTTTTCTCATATTGGATCTACGCTTGCAACGCTGCTAATACTCATTAATTCATCAAAGTGATTAACGTTATCGAAAAGATATTATTCGTCATATTCGATCATCTACTGATCGCCGGATTATATTCTCGGTTTGATGTTCTTCGTAAACATCGCGTTTTTCCGCGCTCACGATGTTGATGATTGAGCGCTAGACAGAACCACTGCTTGTGCACACTCCACTGAACAGTGCTGCTCAGAAGACCTGACCCGCTGACCCCGAAAACATTGCAAAGCGCACCGGGCTGCATGTGTACGGTTTGCTCAAAGTCGGAAAGTCAAAAGGCAAATCTGTCACGAGTTACACTTGTTTGTTGAAAGTGCATGCAAAATGCGAAAAATCGCCGACTGCGTTTATGATATTGATTTTCAGTCCCAAACATTTTTTAAAATCATACAGATTTGTTTCCATTGCGTTTCGCATGATAAATCTTAGTCTTGTTTAATAAAGGAAATAGAACATCGACTACAGGAATCCACCGATTTAATAGGTAACTTAATCCAGCCCAACATTATTGGCTGTTTAGCAAAATAATCGCTTTTTGTTATTAGTTGTTTTCCTTTAACCAACATCGTCTTAAGCTTTTCCGACTACAACATGGAAATCTTTGATTTCGAAACAACAGGCAATTGTTTCGTAGCATCCTAGCTGGTTGTCATATTAATGATCCACTTTGGATCAGGTTCAACTCATAAATGCTTTGTAAAAAACATGTTCCTGTGTATTCATATTAGAAAGTGAAAAATGATTCAAAAAGGTAAAGATTTCCCAGTCACATTCAACTTTGGATTGCAACAAATGGAATGGCCAACACAAGACAGGACGTAGAGTATGGATTAGTGGTAGTCATCAGAATTGCATGCAACACGAAGCACTGTACCAATGAGCTAGATGAGTGTTTTCGGACGTTTTTCCCGTGAAACCTTCCCCATGCACTTAAGTACGTATATTAACACAATGATGGATAAATCAGTGCAAGCTTTGGAACCATGACTAATAAAATGACATCAAGATGCTCGAGAGGATTTATCACAGAGCATCTAAAATGGTTTGCTGTCTACGCAACATACCATGTATGTATCGACTGGAACATATTAATTTTGATACACAGGCTCGCAGATTGGTTGGATTGTATTTGATCATTAGCAAATCAAATAAACGTTTTCGAGAAGCGACTAATCAAATGTGTGAAGGTAGTTTACATTTGAACTACTGGCAAATGAAAAGTAATCAGATACAATTTCACAACATAGAATACCTTGAAAGTTTATAACAATATCAATCAGGGTTATACTTGTATGCCAACTGTTATATAGGGTTCGTACAACGAACCACGATGTTCAGACACCGAATCACAGAGTGATTCTTGATCAAAGCACTCAAGGCGCTCATGGATGACCAAAAATATGTGTTGCTCACATCCCCATCCCTTGCACACCACTACCGGTTTCAGGCTGTTTGCCATCGTCAGGTGGAGACAGTAAGATCAGGTTCTGTGAGCCTTAAAACAGTGGATTAAAGGTAAACACGGTTATACTTGTATGCCAACTGTTATATAGGTTTCGCACAACGAATCACGATGTTCAGCCAGATTCACAAAGTGATTCTTAGTCAAAGCACTTAAGGCCCTTATGGATGACCAAATTAATGTGTTGCATAGATCCGCATACCTTACACACCACTACCGGTTCCAGGCTGTTTGCCATCTTCAGGTGGAGACAGTAAGATCATGTTCAGTGAGTCTTGAAACAGTGGATCGAAGGTAAACAAGGTCATACTTGTATGCCAAAAGTTATATACTTTTCGTACAACGAACCACGTTGTTCGGACACAGAATCACAAAAAGATTCTCAGTCGAAGCACTCAAGGGGCTTATGGATGACCAAAGTAATGTGTTGCTCACATCCGCATCCCTTACACACCACTACCGGTTCCAGACTGTTTGCCATCGTCAGGTGGATACAGCAAGATCAGGTTCAGAAAGCCTTGAAACAGTGGATTTGAGTTAAACAAGGTTATACTTGTATGCCAAATGTTATATAGGTTTCGTAAAACGATCCACGATGTTCAGACACAGAATCACAAAATGATTCTTGAAAAAAGCACTCAAGGCGCTTATGGATGACCAAAGTAATGTGTTGCTCACATCCGCATCCCTTACACACCACTACCGGTATCAGGCTGTTTGTCATCGTCAGGTGTATACAGTAAGATCAGGTTCAATGAGTCTTGAAACAGTGGATCAAAGCTAAACAAGGTTATACGTGTATGCCAAATGTTATATAGGGTTCTTACAACGAACCACGATGTTCGGACACAGAATCACAATGAGATTCTTGGTCAAACTACTCGAGGCACTTATGGATAATCAAAGTAATGTGCTGCTCACATCCCCATTCCTTACACACCACTACCTGTTTCGGGCTTATTGCCATCGTCAGGTGGAGACAGTAAGATCAGGTTCAGCGAGCCTTGAAACAGTGGATCAGAGTAAAACAAGGTTATACTTGTATGCCAACTGTTATATAGGTTTCGTACAACGAACCACGATGTTCAAACACAGAATCACAAAGTGATTATTAGTCAAAGCACTCAAGGCGCTTATGGATGACCAGAGTAATGGGTTGCTCACATCCGCATCTCTTACGCACCACTACCGGTTCCAGGCTGTTTGCCATTGTCAGGTGGATACAGTAAGATCAGGTTCTGTGAGC
>JACCGJ010004804.1:0-17048 GCA_013407085.1 Atriophallophorus winterbourni
ATCCTCATTCAACGATCGATCGACTGACATTAATGCTATTGAATGTCAGGACCGAATGAAAACTACGCTATGAGTTGTGTAAAATTTCAAAAAGTGGGTGTGAAATCAAATGTAGTCGTGTTATATGGCCTTACTATGATACACACTAATTGACCGATAAGTTTCGACTAAAGCATGCCCAGATGTACTTTATTAATAATAGCTGAAATCATAGGTGTCTGTTATGTGAGCAGCTTCTGTAGAACAAAGCCGTTGAACGGTGCCAAGACCAATGTATCACAATCAGAAATCCTAAAAGATCGAATCAAATACTTAGAGAACTGTTCTCAAAAATTCGAGAAAACATTGAAGCCGATAATTAATGCCCACAATGACAATTGGCAATAATACACATGGAGGTGTTCCGATCTAATTTCATTAGAAGCGGTCCAAATGTTCAAGTGACAGATACTTCAGTGGTTCATCCAGACAAGATCCAACTCCGATATTTGAAAAACCAAAATTACTGTCAATTACGGTGACCTCTTGCCATCCATGATTTTTCAGGAATCGAACAATTCTGAGGATGACCAATCGATGCCATAATCTATGTCAAATCATCTATCGGTCAACATACCCAAACATTTATCGCATTCGCGAGATACATATCTGCCGCGTTCGATGTGATAGACTTCAGTATTCAATTAAATGCGAGTGGGAAGCGATTCGACTTCAGCTGAGTCATGTATTTGCAAATAGACTGATGTACTAATACCTGTACATAGCAATGTGTACTCCATAAAGCGTCCTTGTTCCAATTATTATGTAGACCAACATATTCCATCCGTTTCGTTTTCATCTATATATTTCAGATTTTTTCTCCAAATTCATGATCTGCTAATCATCATCATCATTAATTTTTCAGTATTCATTTTAATAATAACCGAGGATAGACAGACGCCTAAACGGCATATTTAATTGTAACACTCAAATTTATTTGAAGACAAATATAATCAACGTTTTAGCCTATAATGATCCGGTTTAGCACATAAAAGTGTAATCGCCTAATTTAATCGGAATCCATATTTATACCACTTGTTGATAAACCCAAATAGCAAAATATGAGGAACAATGTTCCTCATTGAATTATTCCACATATTCCTATATGTTTTGATCCATTTATATTGCATTATCAATTTGAAATTTGAAAATTGAATTTTCAAATATAATCGATTATTAGTCTCGCGATACAGGTCTAGTTTTCGTAAGGTTTATGGTTAATTCCATTGATTGAGTTCAAACGAATTTGTTTCAAAAATTGACGTTTCTCGAGTTGCATAACCGTGCTCGACTATGATCTGAATACATTTCAAAGAGATTGTGCCAAACTTTACATTGTTATTATTGCCAATGCATGTAGTGCCTCATCCTCGGGATGGTAGAGATGCTTGTCATATGCATGATGTTGAATATTCTAATTCACATTAACCAAATTTACTTAACATGTGATGAATTCCTATTGTTATCAATTGTGCTTCTGAAAATTTACCGAAACAAAACGTTTACCGAAAATTGATCTACAAGTAACCGTTATTCAGTGTATGTAGGAGGCATCACGTTATAAACATCACAAGTAATATTCCAAAGAATAAAACTAGACGTATATTATTACTTTATATTCCGTTTCGGTAATTCTCACACTCAACAAGTGGACACCAGTTTTGAGGTTCTGATGGCATAGAAACTCCAGCGAGTTCGTAGCGCTAGTACTGCCTTTAAACCAATGATGAATGCAGTTTACACAGAAGTTCCGCGTGTTCAGAAGCGTAGTGCAATCGTGATTGCTGGTGAAGCTTTGAAAAACTCATGATCTGTACGCTTTGCATTAATTCGTCGTTATTTTTCAAACAAAATTACGCTTTTACGGACAATCGAATCGGTTTGCGACGTTAGGTTGTTGCTTAATCAAATTGATATTCACCACAATATAAAATTAATAATGCTTACCATAATCTTTTGATATATATATATATATAGATAATATCTATAATATATCTAATATATCACTTTTTGCACAAAGTTGAATAAGCGAGTATACGATAATATCAATTTTAAAACTAACATTTACATCGATAATGAAGAGCAAAAGAGGAAAGAAACAAATCCAGTAAATTTCATATTATTTTGTGAACAACAAGGTAATATCTATATAGCGAAATCGTCAAGTGTTCATTGACGTAAAACAAAATATGACATTGAAACTTAACAAATTCGCTTATCCAAAATTGATCATTCCAATATTTTTCAAATATAATTTTTTAATGGCGAAAAAACAATGCAATATATCAACTGATCTTTGTTGAAACCACTGCATATAATAGAATTAAATTACTTAAAATAGGTTACAAGGTTACAGAATAAAAATATCGGTCACAGATAATACGGGATTGCGGAATTTGTAGTGTCGCTGAGTGCTGAGTGTATGTAGTGACACACAGTATTCGAATAAATGTTTTAAATGATGATGTGGGGTATTTATTATTTTGTATGTTAATATCACATATTTTAGAAGGCCTTTTTGAAGGCAAGTAGGGAGTCTCAGATTTTGTAATCGTTCCTAGTATCAAAAGATTATGGTGAGCAATTTTCAATTTGTATTGCTGTGAATCTCGATTTGATTTAAGCAATAACCTTACCTCACAAACAGATTCCATTCTCAGTAAAAGTATAAATTTGTTTGAAAAATATCGAGGAATTAATGTAGAGTATACGGATCATGAGTTTTTTTAAGCTTCACCAGCATTCACTATTGCACTACGCTTCTGAACAAGCGGACCTCCTGTGTAAACCGCATTTATCATTAGCTTGAAGGCAATACAGGATTTCCGAAATCGCTAGTGTTTCTATACCCTCAGAACCTCAATAATGGTGTCCGCTTGTTGAGAGTGGGAATTACCGGAAGGGAATATAAGTATTAATTTACGCCCATATCATTGGAATAATACTTGTGATTTTTATAACGTGATGCCTCCTACATATACTGAATAACAGTTACTCTCTTGAATCATTTTCGGTAAACTCGTTGTTTCAGTAAATATTCAGAAGCGCAATTAATAACAATTGGAATTCATTACATGGTAAGTATGCTCAAAGTTTGGTTACTCTTGGTCGATGTGAAATAGAATAATCAAAATCATGTATATGACAAACATCTTTACCATCCCGAGGATGAGGCACTACATGCATTGGCAATAATAACAATGTAAAGTTTGGCATAATCTCTTAGAAATAAAAAATGTCTTCAGATCATGTGAGTACGGCTAGCAACTTAAGAAATGTATTTGTATTGTGGTGCCCACATCCGTATTTCTTACACACCACTACCGGTTTCCGGCTGTTTGCCGTCATCAGGTGGAGGAATGTCGTTTCACAAAAAAGGTTGCAATATTCGATTAATGTGAAAACATCACCCGAGAAGCAATTAGCTGCACATGAATAAGTTGACAGTGTTAAAACCTGAGAGTAAGAATTATAACTGGTTAATTTTCGGTTCCCACATTTGCGGATCAATCGATTAGAGCAGAAAAGTTATAAGTAAAGAATTTAAATGTCACATTCAAATAAGCTAACTGACTTCTGTCATCAATTACAACTTCTTGGATCTAATGATCGCGGTAGTAAAATCTAGCTCACAAGAGGAGAAGGGCGGGTGTTTAAAACACATCTGGCAGAGGGCAGTTATCCATGATATCTCACTTTTCTTTGTTGTCAAACGTGCAATAATTTTCCGTCAAAACATTAATTGTAGGAACCGTGCAATCTGCCAAATATTTACATCCACAGCATTCATCTCAGCAATTTTATTTCAAAAGCATGAATGAGGTTTCAATTCAACACTTCTAGACAGAGGATATTTGAAACAAATTCGTATTGAACTCAATAAGTAGAATTAAAGATACCATACGAAAACTATACCTCTACCGCGGAATTAATAATCGATTATATTTGAAAATTCAAACTTAAAATTTAAAATTGATAATGCAATATAAATGGATCGGAGCATATGGGAATATGTGAAATAATTCAATGAGGAACTTTGTTCCTCATATTTCGCTTTTTGGTTTTTTTACCAAGTAATATAATTATGGATTCCGATTAAATTAGACGATTACACTTTTTATGTGCTAAACCGGATAATTATAGCCTAAAACATTGATGATATTTGTCTCAAAATAAATTTGAGTGTTACAATAAATATGCCGTTTAAGCGTCTGTCTATCCTCTGATATTAATAAAATTAATACTGAAAAAATTAATGAACATTCATGAACATTCAAAATTGTTTTGAATATAATAAGATGCACCAGCTGGAACAAAATATCCGTCATTGCACGCTTTTCGAACACACGCAATACGCAGCCATTTCATGGGTACGCGTACGTTGAGAATAGAGAATAAAAACGTGCAAAGACGGATTTTTAGTTCTTAGCAAATTACGCTGCATCAATTTGGAGAGAGAATCAGGAATATATAGATGATATTGAAACGGATGGAGTACGTTGGTCTTCATAATAATTGGACGCTTATGGAAGTACAACATTAGCTATGTACAGGTATTAGACATCAGTCTATTTCAAATACATGGACACAGCTGAAGTCGATCGCTTTCACTCCAGTTAATTGAATACTGAAATCTATCATCGAAACGGCAACTATATATACGCGTCGAATGCGATAATGTTTTGGATGTTGACCGATAGAATGATTTGACATGGATTATGGCAAGAATTGTTCATCCAGAATGTTCGATTCGTGAAAAATCATGGATGCAAGAGGTCACCAATTGAGTGTAATGTTCATGTTCAAATATCAAGTTGAATCTTGGTGGATGAACAACTGAAGTATCCTTGTCACTTGAGCAGTTGGACCGCTTTTAATGAAATTAGTTTGGAACCATTCAATGCATATTATTACCATATCTTTCACAACAGTCCTGTTCTAAATCGAATAGTTTGCTTAATTTTCAATGAGAAAATGTTGACTCTCATCGATATAAATGATAGGCGCAGTTATTGCGTTAGAACGAATTTCGAGATTCAATGCCACGGTTAAAAGAGATTGACATATCTAGACTGTTTAATCGCAGGAACACTCAAGATACATGATAAGCGGTGAAACGCATTGTTGTATATCACGACGAACGTAATATTTTTTTCGGGTTGTTCACAATCACCGCTAAGGGACATTACATCTAGTATTTGAATGGATTAACATAGCAGGAATATGGCAACTGTGCTTTAGACAATACACTAAGTACACTAGCGGAAATCATATCAAACCTAGTGTACATCAATTAAAAGTAATTTATTGTCTTCACAAGAGAGATAAGTGATGATTTTGTGATGCGTACCAGACACTGGTAAGCTAACAGAAAGTGATTACACATTCTTTTGGAAAGAAAAGGTTCCGATGAGCCTCGACTGCATGGAGTTGGGTTTGCCGTGCGAAACGACATATTAAAAGCAACAGAACCGAGCAGCAGCGGGAGCGAACGAATTTGTACTCTAAATCTGAGGTGCATTACTGGTATCATTACGTTGGTCAACGTTTATGCACCGACGCTCTCTGCGACGCCTGCTGAAAAAGACGCTTTTTATCATAACCTCACAGCCGTCCTGAAAAACGTGCCATAGAAAACTGTGTAGTGGTATTGGGTGATTTCAATGCCAGAGTTGGTGCAGATTACGAGTCTTGGCAAAACTGTCTCGGAAGGTTCGGTGTAGGTAAAACCAATGAAAATGGGAATCGCCTTTTAGAATTGTGCACACAGTTCAATCTTTGTGTCAGTAACACTTTCTTTCAAACAGAACCACAGCATGAAGTCTCTTGGAAGCATCGTCGCTCCAAGCATTGGCATCAGCTTTATATTATTCTTGTTAAGCGTACTAATATAGGAAGCATGCTCCTCACCAGATCATATCGAAGCGCAGACTGCGAGACTGATCATTCACTGGTCTGTGCAAAACTGAAGCTCCCCCACACGAAATTTTACCGCACAAAATTGTCTGCTAAGCCTAGGATAGACGTCACTCGCATGTGTGAACCTAATCTAACTGCGAGATTCGCAAAAGCCTTCACGGACGAGTTCAACAAGACAACCCCACTTGAATCTGCTTCAGAAAACTGGGAATTGATAAAAAGTTGCATATGCCGAGTCGCACTTTCCACTTTCGGTCCGGAGAAAGCTCGAACGAGCGACTGGTTCGAAGCAAACGCTTCTGAGATGACTGCTGTGCTGGATGAGAAACGCTCAGCATTCTTGAGGTTCAAAGGTATGCTAACAGATGAAAACTTACGTCTTCTAAGAGCAGCTAGAAATAAGGTCCAACAGACTGCAAGGCGTTGTGCAAACGACTATTGGACTGAAGTTAGCCTCAATATCAAAAAGCTGCGGATACCGGCAATTTTCACGGTATGTATGATGGGATCAAGAGAGCCATTGGCCCAAACAAACTTAAGACGGCTCCCATTAAGTCTTTATCTGGTAAGCCGATTGTCGACAAAACACAACAGATGGAAAGATGGTAAGAGCACTTCTCCTCTCTCTACTCTAGGGACAGTACGGTTCTACCGCATCACTTGAAAATGTAGAACGGTTGCCGACCATTGAATATCTAGATACCCCTCCTACTCTTGATGAGCTCAATAAGGTAATCGACCGCTTAGCGAATGGGATGGACCCTGGTGACGACGGAATTCCACCTGAGCTCATCAAATGCGGTAGAGCAGCATTATTACAGCCTCCATCATTTGCTTCTTCAGTGCTGACAGGAGGGGGGTGTCCCACAAGAGATGCGAGACAAAAAGATCATCACGCTATTTAAGAATATGGGTGACAGAGGCGACTGCAACAATTACAGAGGAATCTCCCTTCTGAATGTTGTAGGCAAATTGTTTGCTAAAGTGTTACAGATCCGACTGCAAGTTTTAGCTGATCAAATTTACTCCGAATCTCGATGTGGCTTCCGCAAGGGAAGATCAACCGTTGACATGATCTTCTCCCTGAGGCAACTTCAAGAAAAGTGTCGGGAACAGCGTATGCCATTATACGCTGTTTTTATTGATTTAACTAAGGCATTCGACTACGTCAGCAGGGAGGGTCTTTTCAAAATGCTTGATCTGATAGGCTACCCCCAAGGCTGCTGAGACTCGTTATTTAGTTCCAATGAGGCATGGAAAGCTCAGTCCATTTTAACGGTTGCAGTTCAGAAGCATTTGAAATTCGCCGAGGGTGTGTTCTTGCTCCCATGCTGTTCGGCGTTTTTATGCTCTGCTTCTGAAGCACGCTTTTAGGACGAGAACAGAGAGCATTTACATACGCACGCGAAGTGATGGCAAGCTTTTAAACCTGAACCGGTTTAGAGCACAAACCAAAGTACGGGATGTGATAATCCGTGACCTGTTGTTTGCCGACGATGCAGCCCTTATTGCTCACTCTCAAGAGAACCTACAGTCGCTAATGGGCTGTTTTTCGTCGGCATGCAAAGACTTTGATCTAACAATCAGCATGAGCAAAACCAAAGTCCTTGGTCAAGGGACTGTATCGCCACCAATCATCACTGTTGAAAACTGTCAGCTCGAACCAGTACATTCATTTCACATATCTTGGTTCAACCATTGCGGACAAACCTCTCGCTAGACACGGAGATGATAAGCGGATGGAAGAGCAGAGATGGAAAATGGTCGTATTCCGAAAGATCTACTCTACGGTGAGTTGCAATTAGGAAGTCGACCATTGGGCAGACCGCACTTGCGGTACAAAAGATTTTGCAAAAAGAGATATGAAAGCTCTTGACATTGACCCCGCAAGCTGGGAAAAGAACTTGCTCTTGACCGCTCACTTTGGAGGCATTGTGTAAAGCGTCGACTGCAAGCCGGGGAGGAGCAAATACAGCTCCTGGCTGCTGAACGCAGATCACGCCGCCGGCGTGCAACCGATGCAATACAACAGAGTTCTGACTATCGTTGCAAGCGCTGCGGGAGAGATTGTTCCTCCCGAATCGGACTGTTTAGTCATTCAAAAAGTTGCAAAACATGAAATTCATGCGATGTGATGTACATCCATGGTCGACATCGACCGACGGAGGCTAACAACAACAACAAGTCGAAATTAGACATTCATTACTTATTTTGCTGATTTTAATATAGTATAGCAAAATAATATTCTTGTTGTAGAAAGATTGTTCTTATTATTATTATTATCACACAAGTCTTTACAGACAATGTGCCAACAAGTATACCATGAAGAAGGTACATGATGAAAGAAAAAAAGAGGGGGGATTTTTTGTCTGTCTGTTTACACATGCCGTTTTTGATCTTTTTTGTCTTTTTTGGAAAAAGGGAGGGGGGAGGGTCATTGATAAACGGGAACACAAGCACGGCAGGATTCTCGCCACTGGTTCCTTTCTTTTGCCATCACACTGAGTGTTATCAGCCACATATCTTCACGGTCCTTCGGACCCCACCCGGGTAAGCGCGATGTTCCCACGATGGCTAGTGGGGCTGTTAGACGCTTGAGGGTCTTCCGCCAGGTATTCCTTTGTCCACCACGGCGACGTTTCCAATCAGGTCCAGCGAGAGCAAAAAGAGCTAGGCGAGGAAAGCATCGCTCATCCATACGGAGAACGTGCCCCAGCCATCTCAGCTGGCACATGGATATATGATCGGAGAGTGGCACAGAGCGATCGCCGAGGACTGCCTTCCTGACGTCATCATTTTTGACTTTCTGTTGCCAGCTTAAACGAGCTATACTCCGCAGTCAATGATGATTAAACGTCGATAATCGTTGACTGCTCGTACGGTGGCCTGGTACACTCTGCCCTTCAAGCGTAATCCAACATCGCGTCGGCGCCACAGATGCCGTAGCCCAGCAAAAGCATGGCGTGCTCTTGCAATACGGGCTGTGATTGTTCTACAAGAATTGGACTGTCCAGTCAGCTGGAACACTATATAACATGAAAAAATTCATGCACGTTCATAATTCAAACCGTCGTCTGAATCGAAAAATCAGGCTAACATCCATACATCGAAAGGCGTATTTAACCGGGATATTTGCACTCCTGAATAGAGTGGCTTTTATGAATTTATTAGCAGCGCAATATCAGTGAACACAAAAAATAAACTGCGAAATATTTCCCTCGAAGCAGCGACGATAAATTTTCAAAATAACTGGCGCTAATACATTGTGTTCCGTGGATATGGCTAAATAAAATAATGTGATGGCAAAAACAAGCGCGCGTTGCCTAGCATAAAACCTTATTAACACCATGAACGTTGACTCTAAAATTCGAAATCGCACTTACGATTGATGTCACGAGTCCTTCTCTAAACCGATATTTTGAATAAGAAGTTTAATGGACAAAAGTAATATGTCGCTCACATCCCCCGAAATTACACCACACTACCGGTTTCTGGCTGTTTGCCTTCATCAGGTGGAGACAGTAAGATTAGTTTCAGTGAGCATTGAAACAGGAAAAATAGTAAAAAAAGTGTATACTTGAATGCCACTGGTGCATAGGGTTCGTACAACGAACGACGATGTTCAAACACAGAATCACAAAGTGAATCTTGTTCAAACACTCAAGGTGCTTATGGATGACCAGAGTGATGTGTTGCTCACATCCCCAAAAATTACAACCCACTACCGGTTTTTGATTGTTTGCCGTCATCAGGTGGAGACAGTAAGATTAGGTTCAGTGGACATTTAAATTTGAAAAATGAGAATAACGTCATCAGCCAACCGCGTTTCGTACTGCAGTCTGATAACAGTACCTTGATAGCTGTACTCCACGTGCGTTTACCAATTCTTCTGCTCTTGTGAAGGATACAATGACCGTATGACGAGTACACGAGAAAAGCAAATGTTGGCACCACACAACTTCGTTAAATTGTATTTTTCTGGTAAAGTAGAAATGTCCATGTCAATTCATCTGATTGACAAAGGCATTCGATTAAAACAAGATTCTTTCTCGATTACCTGGTTCCACCATTCGCGTCACTGAAAAGGACTCAAGCATATTAAGAAGAGCTGATTCAATAAACATTTAAATAATTCAGAATTAGTAGTACAAATATACGTCACGATCGCTCATCACCTTAGACACGGTCGATCAGATTTTTTCTTGGAGTCAAATTTGCAATACCGGAAATGATATGCCTCATAAATTCTGGTTTTTAATTTAGTGCACTATGCATTCGAACAATTTGATAAAGTAGTGCATTCAGCAAAATCGATACGCACAAATTTGAATCAGCTATTGATATTTCTGTTGGAATAACGGATTGGGGATTTGCACATTTTGAGCTGTATTGCTACACGCAAGATAAAGTTCAATAATAGTTCAATAGTAGCAACTATCGATTATTAGCCTAGGTACTATTGTATCGTATCGCTGATATAATTTACAACGAGAATATAATCTTTTGCTTGCCATTTTGCCATTGTTTCAAAGTCCATCAAATTCATCGTTAAAAAACCATCTAAATGTGTCCTACAAGTACAAATATTGTTTACCAATCCTCCATTGTTTCAAGTTATGAGGATCCTCGTCTAACTGTCTCTAACTGATGAGTGCAGACAGCGCAAAAAAACTGTTTTTGTGTGATGACACTGGTGCAAATGAGCATTTTGGTTCAGGATCATGGGTTCAACCCTATCTACATTTTTTGAGTCGTTTATTGAACGGTTGGTCGTACAATCTTAATCTAACAATGAAATATATGGATTTTTGTTGGAACATCGGCTTCGTTCGTATTTTAGCAAAATTGTCAATGCAATACAACTGTCAATTCGATTGTTCCTATTCTGTAACCTCTTTCAATTAATTTAATTCTATTATATGCAGTGGATTCAACACAGATCAGTTGGTATATTGCATTGCCTTTTTCGCCATTAAAAACTAATATTTGAGAAATATTGGAATGATCAATTTTGGAAAAGCGAACTGTTAAATTTGTTTAGTTTTAATGTCATATTTTGTTTTCCGTCAATGAGCCGTTAACGATTTCTCCATGCAGAATTTAGCTTGCTGTTCAGAAGATAATATGAAATTTACCGGATTTGTTTCTTTCCTCTTTTCCTATTTATTATCGATTTACAAATGAATTCCAACATGAATATAATCTTTTATCCTCGCTTATTCTACGTTGTGCCAAAAGTGATGTATATTTATAGTATTGATGTTGTTATGAGATATAATAATACACAATTATCAAGAAATAAAGGTGAGCATTGTCACTTTTGTATTGCTGTTAATCTCAATTTGATTTAAGCAACAGCTTAATGTCGTAAACCGTTTCGATTCTCCGCAAAATTATAATTCATGTAGTGTATTCGGATCATGTGTTTTTTAAAGCGTCAGCATCAATCACTATTGTACTACGCTTATGAACAAGCGAACTCTCTGCGTAAACCGCATTATTCATTGTTTTGAAGGCAATACAAGCGTTACGAACTCGCTAGATTTTCCAACCATCATAAACTAATTAATAGTGTCTACTTGTTGAGAGTGGGAATTACCGAAACGGACTGTAATTTTTTAATATACGGCTAGTTTCAATTTTTGGATGTTCGCGATGTTTTATAACGTGATGCCTCCTACATACACTGAATAACTTTTACTCTGTAGATCAATTTTCGGTAAACGTTTTGTTTCGGTAAATTTTCAGAAGCGCAATTAATAACAATATGAATTCATTACATTTTAAGTACGCTCAAAATTTGGTAGTTCTTGGTTGATGTGAATTAGAATATTCAAAATCATGTACATGACAAGCATCGTTACAAACCGAGAATGGAAAAATACATACATTGGCAATAAAAACAATGTAAGGTTTGGCACAGTCTCTTTGAAATTGAAACGTCTCCAGATCATGTGATCACGGTTATGCACCTCGAGAAACGTCGTTTCAAAAAATAGTTGCAAATATTCGCTGAATGTGAAAACATTACCCGAGAAGCAATTAGCTGCACATGAATAATTTGACAGTGTCGAAAGCTGAGAGTAAGAAGTATAACTGGTTAATTTTCGTTTACTACATATGGGGCACAATCGATTAGAGAAATAAGTTATAAGTATAAAAAATTAACTGTCATATTCAAATAAACTTACTGACTTTGTCATCAATTACAGCTTCTGGAATAAAAAGGTCGAGGTAGTAAAATCTAGCTCTCCAGAGGAAAAGGGCTGGTGCTCAAAGCACTTGTGGCAGAAGACAGTTATCCATGACATCTCATTATTCCTTGTTGTCAAACGAGCAAAAATCTCTGGTCAAAAAATGAATTGCAGGAACCCTGCATTCGCCAAATATTTAGACCCACATTCTTCTTAGCTGTTTTATTCCAGCACGATGAATGCGTTTTCAATTCAACGCTTCCAGACAGAGGATATTTGAAACAAATTCGTTTTGAACTCAATCAGTAGAATTAAACAAACCTTACGATTATACGCCTCTATCGCGGGACTAATTATCGATTATATTTGAAAATTCAAATTTAAAATTTAAAATTCATAAGGCAGTATAAATGGATCGAAGGATACATGGGAATATGTGGAAAAATTCAATGAGGTTCATTTTTTCTCAATTCAAGAACTTTGGGTATTTCAGCTAGTGGTATAATTATGGCTTCCGATTATATTGGGGGAATATACTTTTTATGTGCTAAACCGGATCATTATAGCCTAAAACGCTGATGATATTTGTCTTCAAAAAAATTTGAGCATTACAATTAAATATGCCGTTTAAGCGTCTATCCGTCCACTGTTATTAATGAAAGAAATACTTACAAAATTGATGATGATTACCAGAGAATGGATGTCACAGACATTTTAAAAAAATCGATAAGGCTAAACTGTTCAACCATCATATGAACACTTAATATTGTTTTGAATGTAATACGATGCACAAGCTGGAACAAAATATCCGTCATTGCACGCTTTTCGAACACACGCAATACGCAGCCATTTCGTGGGTACGCGTACGCTGAGAATAGAGAATAAAAACGTGCAAAGACGGATTTTTAGTTCTTAGCAAATTACGCTGCATCCATTTGGAGAGATAATCAGGAATATATAGATGAAAACGAAACGGATGGAATATGTTGGTTTTCATAATAATTGGAACAAGGACGCCTATGGAAGTACAACATTAGCTGTGTACAGGTATTAGACATCAGTCTATTTCAAATACATGGACACAGCTGAAGTCGATCGCTTCCACTCCAGTTTATTGAATAATGAAATCTATCATCGAACCGGCAAATATATATACGCGTCGAATGCGATAATGTTTTGGATGTTGACCGATAGAATGATTTGACATGGATTATGGCACGATTTTTTCATCCAGAATGTTCGATTCGTGAAAAATCATTGATGCTAGAGGTCATTAATTGACAGTAATTTTCATGTTCAAATATCAAATTGTATCTTGCTGGCTGAACAACTGGAGTCTCTTGGTCATGTGAGCATTTGGGCCGCTTCTAATAAAATGTGCTCGAAACACTTCAATGCATATTATAACCAAATGATAATGTATGCCTATCGACTTAAATGTTTCCTCGAATATTTGAGAACAGTTCTATAAGTATTTGATTCGATCTTATAGGTTTCCTGATGCTGATACATTGGTCTCGGCTCCGTTTAACAGCTTTCTTATTGAGACGCTGCTCACACAACAGACACCTGGAAGTTCAGCATTAGTAATAAAGACGTCTGCCTAAGCAAACATGGTTTGCCTTGGTTTGGGGACTTCTGAAAATGAGCGAGCCGAGTTTCCGACGCCGGGTGTATACAATCTAAGCCAATTCGATTGCAAATATCCAACCAATTTTCAAGGTTGTGTTATCTTGCTTGAAAGAGCGTGACTTCAAACTCAGACATATTGGTGCTGATTACACTTAATGTCTTTCCGTGCTTTATAGATTTTTTAGCTCCTTATGATTTGAAACGGTTTTGTTCAGATCTTCCTTTTTTGCGAGAAGTTCAGGCTTCAGCGAAACCGTCGAAAACCTACCTGCTCCAGTTACACACTGGCCAAATGTTGGATTTTAGAGTTTGAAGCATGCAATACAGGCTCATTGGTAGTAATTAAGGGTACATTAATGACAAACAAGTTGGGCTTGTATGTCATTGTTGGTTGAGGTTGGTACGACCAACCTGTTCAATCACCTTAGCCCCACACCCATGTATACTGGGTTTGAACCCATGACTATTACCAAAAAGGCCATTTGCATATATCTCCATCACACACCCCTACAAGCAAATGAGTATTTTTTTTCGTGGTCATTGGTTCAAACCCATTACACATGAGTTGAGGCTCATGTGATTGAACATGTCGGTCGTACCAACCAAACAGTGGCATACAAGCACAACCTGTTTACCACTGTTTCAAGCTCATGCGGATCCTGATCCTACTGTCCATACCTGATGAGTGCAAACACCGCGAAACCGGTCGTGGTGTGTGTGTGATGGAGATGCATGCAAATGAGCATTTTTAAATTAATGACGTTTTTTATCCGTTCAGTCAATTGATGAATTCCTGATTCCAATCCATTTAGACGCGATTCAATTTCATTTTCAGCAGTTCTTGCATCAGAAGTTGTCACTGTCGGTCTGGCCTTGCATCCCCGGCAGACTTAACAAACACCGGGACAAATATCTCCTTTAATAATAGCTAACGAATCCGATGTCAGCGATTTGCTGCATTTTGCATGCACTTTTGACAAGCAAGCGTAACACGTGGTAGATTTCGTCTTAGGACTTACCGACGTTAGGTAAACCGTACACATGCAGCCGATGCGCTTTGTTTTCTTTTCGGGGACATCCGGTCAACGTTATGAGCAGCACTGTTCAGCGGTGTATGCCCAAGCATTGTTTCTGTCCATCGATGATGAATATCGTGAGCGCGACAAAGAAGCAGTGCTCACGAATTACTGCAAAATCAGAATTGAAACCTGCGATACGCTTCGGTAGTTGATCACAGGACGTTGAAATATATAACCAGTCGGTGGCGAAGAATGAGATCTTTCTGATGAAGGTAATACTTTTGAGGTCTTGAAGAGTATTAACAGCGTTGCACACGTAGATCCGATATAGAGAAATCACGAATAATTCGAATTTGCTTGTATTGTCGAATACCGCGACGAGTATTATATCCAGTAAGCTGAGTTCGAGGGGATTCCAACAAGGTGTAATATATCCACGTACGTGTAAGAAAAGTATATCCTGATAATCAGGGGCTCAAAATATTATTAAAGCATGGCGCTATACGTAACAATGCAAAGCGTCATTTGAAATTATGCATACCGAACACCCAAATATTACTGGAGTGTATAATAAGCAAATTCCTATCGATTCTTCAGTTAACTGCACACGGTTGAACGATATTGACCTTCGCTCTTTCAATAATAGTCTTGTTATAAAATTTCTGGATTCGTTTGACCATTTTTCCTAAAAAGATAATCTTCCTTAATAATTTGATCAACACGGACTTATTCATGAGCAAATTCTGCGATAGAAATATTTCCAAATTTGAACGTTTCAGATATTAAGCAATTTTTGTATTTTGAGCGATATATATGTTTACGTTGATTCCGTTTGAGAAACTTAGTGCACTTAACTTCATTATCTGATCTCAACTCATAACTTCGTGTAAGCAAATTAAATTGATACAGAGTTAAAGCGCCAACATTGAACTTTGTGAGTTATAATTTAAGTGCACACGGTAATTTTCACCCCTCAAGTTGACCTACATTAACCTAATGAACAATCAAGGTTGTTAATATCCAAATTGAACAATCTGAATACAAACTTCAATATTGTTGCTGACTATTGATGTGTGTAAATTTAATACATGCATTTGCATTCATTCCCATCACACACACACAATAACCGGTTTCGTGTTGAATACGATCATCAGGTTGGAACAGTACGATGAGGATCCACATGTCTCGAAACCGTTCCTCAACTGTAAATGAGTATCTTCGTTTACGCTTGTGTGCTTAACACTAACTACATGTTTTGTGACACATGTGTTCAAAAGGTTTATCATACAAAACTTATCCAACAGTGGCATACAAGCGCAACTTGTTTACCATTCTTTCATTGTTTATAGTGCATGAAGATACTAATCCTACTCTGCCTGCTTGATGATTGCAAACAGCACAGTTATGTGTGATGAAAATGCATGCAAATCAGTCTCTTTGTTCATAATCATACGTTTAATACCAACTATTTATGTTTCAGCACATGTTACTCAACGGGTTTGAAGTACCACCCCTATAAAACAGTGGCTTACAAGCACGATTCGTCTAGCACAATGTTATTATATAAAGGCTCTTTCGAGAGGTATCGACGTTAGCTGACGCAGCTCACTTGATCTGACGAGCAGTTCAACACATGGCAAACGCTTACGGTCATAGTTTTCCTGCTAAATCCAACATGAACATATTGTAACAGGAACTGGAAACTTATTATTTAGCGAGAATTATGCATAATGACTAATATTTCCTGATCTACTAAGCATTCCAATTCTTTTCGGATAATGTTTCGATAATACTCATATGCACGCTTGCATCTTATGTTCTGATATATTCCAAGTAGCGGTAACTGAGCTATAATTATGTATGCATAGCGCAACAGGTAATGCATGGTTTTACCGAAAGTTACAAATACCAAACATGCAACTGTACAACATATTGCAAACAGCGTGATGATATTAAAAAAACTATCGAATAATACAAAGAACACCACTATATGACCCAACTAAAGAGCAGGAAACACCGAAAAGTTCGATTTCGAAAGAACTGCACGAGGACGTTTGGCGTGTCAAGTTGTAAACGAATGGGGAAAATGCTGAATATCAGCACAAGTTGGACGATTTGTCATGTTCTATCACGGATAAAAAAATGTTACAGTGGAATTCAAATATGACTTTGTTTACCACTTATCCACTGTTTCAAGGCTCACTGAAACTAATCTTACTGTCTCCACCTGATGACTACATACAGC
>JACCGJ010004805.1:0-13271 GCA_013407085.1 Atriophallophorus winterbourni
AGATCGACAATGATCAAACCAATCAGAGCTGACAATGCTTATTATTTCAGTCTGAAAAATACAAACATTTTAAACCAATTTCAGATCGACAATGGTCAAACCAATCAGAGCTGACAAAGCTTAATATTTTAGTCCAAATACTAAAAACCTTTTGACCCAATTCGAGATCGACAATGTTTGAACCAAGTAGAGCTGACAATGATTGAACTTTCAAACCGAATCTTCAAATTTTTCGAATTAATCTGAGATCGACAATGTTTGAACCAATTAGAGGTGACAATGCTTGATATTTCAGTCCAAAAACTAAAAACGATTTAAACCAATCTGAGATCGACATTGTTTGAGCCAATCAGAGCTAACAATGCTTAATATTTGAGTCCAAAAACTACAAACGTTTTGATCTAATCTGAGGTTGACAATGTTTGAATGATCAGAGCTGACAAAGCTTAATATTTCAGTCCACAAACTACAAATGTTTCAAACCAATCTGAGATCGTCAATTTTTGAACCAAAAAGAGCTGACAAAGCTAAATATTCCAGTCCAAAAATTAAAAATCTTTT
Source organism: Atriophallophorus winterbourni (assembly GCA_013407085.1). Lineage (NCBI taxonomy): Eukaryota > Metazoa > Platyhelminthes > Trematoda > Plagiorchiida > Microphallidae > Atriophallophorus > Atriophallophorus winterbourni. Next base: position 562 of record JACCGJ010004805.1, read on the forward strand.
GAACAAATCCGAAATCGACAATGTTTAAACCAAGTAGAGCTGACAATGCTTGAACTTTCAAACCAAATCTTCAAACTTTTTGAATTAATCTGAGATCGACAATGTTTGAACCAATCAAAGCTGACAAAGCTTAAACTTTCAAAACAAATCTACAAACGTTTTGAACCAATCTGAGATCGACAATGTTTTAACCAACTGATCTGAAAATGCTTGATATTTCAGTTTGAAAACTACAAACATTTTGAACCATTCTGAAATCGACAATTTTTGAACCGAACAGAGCTGACAATGCTTGATATTTCAGTCCAAAACCTAAAAACGATTTAAACCAATCTGAGATCGACATTGTTTCGAACCAATCAGAGCTAACAATGCTTAATATTTGATTCCAAAAACTACAAACGTTTTGATCTAATCTGAGGTTGACAATGTTTGCATGATCAGAGCTGACAAAGCTTAATATTTCAGTCCAAAAACTACAAATGTTTCGAACCAATCTGAGATCGTCAATTTTTGAACCAAAAAGAGCTGACAAAGCTAAATATTCCAGTCCAAAAATTAAAAATCTTTTGAACAAATCCGAAATCGACAATGTTTAAACCAAGTAGAGCTGACAATGCTTAAACTTTCAAACCAAATCTTCAAACTTTTTGAATTAATCTGAGATCGAAAATGTTTGAACCAATCAGAGCTGACAAAGCCTAAACTTTCAAAACAAATCTACAAACGTTTTGAACCAATCTGAGATCGACAATGTTTTAACCAACTGATCTGAAAATGCGTGATATTTCAGTTTGAAAACTACAAACATTTTGAACCATTCTGAAATCGACAATTTTGAACCGAACTGAGCTGACAATGCTTGATATTTCAGTCCAGAAACTACGAACGTTTTGAAACAAACTAAGATCGACAATGATCAAACCAATTAGAGCTGACAATGCTTATTATTTCAGTCTAAAAAATACAAACATTTTGAACTTATTTCAGATCGACAATGTTTAAACCAATCAGAGCTGACAAAGCTTAATATTTCAGTCCAAAAACTAAAAACCTTTTGACCCAATTCGAGATCTACAATGTTTGAACCAAGTAGAGCTGACAATGATTGAACTTTCAAACCGAATCTTCAAACTTTTCGAATTAATCTGAGATCGACAATGTTTGAACCAATTAGAGGTGACAATGCTTGATATTTCAGTCCAAAAACTACAAACGATTTAAACCAATCTGAGATCGAAAATGTTTGAACCAATCAGAGCTAACAATGCCTAATATTTGAGTCTAAAAACTACAAACGTTTTGATCCAATCTGAGATTGACAATGTTTGAATAATCAGAGCTGACAAAGCTTAATATTTCAGACCAAAACTACAAATGTTTTGAACCAATCTGAGATCGAGAATTTTTGAACCAAGTAGAGCTGACAATGCTTAAACCTTCAAACAGAATCTACAAACGTGTTAACCAATCTGAAATCGACAATGTTGGAACCAATCAGAGCTGACAATTCTCATTATTTCAGTCTAAGATTACAAACGAATTGAAACAATCTGAGATCGATAATGCCTGAACCAATAGTGGCTGAAATTGCTTAATATTTCAGTTCAAATCTGCAAACGTTTTGAACCGATTCGAGATCGACGATGTTTGATGTAACCGAAGATGACAATGCTTAATATTTCATTTCAAAGACTACAAACGTTTTGAACTAATCCGAGATTGACAATGCTTAAACCAATCACAGCTGACAATGCCTACTATTTCAGACCAAAAACTACAAACGTTTTGAACCAATCTTAGATCGACAATCTTTGAACCAAGTACACCTGACAATGCTTAAACTTTCAAACCAAATCCAAAAACGTTTTGAACCAATCTGAGATCGACGATGTTCGAACTAATCAGAGGTGATAATGCTTAATATTTCAGTACAAAAAATACAAACGTTTCGAACCATTCTGAGATCGACAATTTTTGAACCGAACAGAGCTGACAATGCTTGATATTCAAGTCCAGAAACTACAAACTTATTGAACCGATCTGAGATCGACAATGTTTGAACCAACAAGAGCAGACAATGCCTAATATTTCAGTGCAAACACTACGAACGTTTTAGAACAAACTGAGATCGACAATGATCAAACCAATCAGAGCTGACAATGCTTATTATTTCAGTCTGAAAAATACAAACATTTTAAACCAATTTCAGATCGACAATGTTCAAACCAATCAGAGCTGACAAAGCTTAATATTTTAGTCCAAATACTAAAAACCTTTTGACCCAATTCGAGATCGACAATGTTTGAACCAAGTAGAGCTGACAATGATTGAACTTTCAAACCGAATCTTCAAATTTTTCGAATTAATCTGAGATCGACAATGTTTGAACCAATTAGAGGTGACAATGCTTGATATTTCAGTCCAAAAACTAAAAACGATTTAAACCAATCTGAGATCGACATTGTTTGAACCAATCAGAGCTAACAATGCTTAATATTTGAGTCCAAAAACTACAAACGTTTTGATCTAATCTGAGGTTGACAATGTTTGAATAATCAGAGCTGACAAAGCTTAATATTTCAGTCCACAAACTACAAATGTTTCGAACCAATCTGAGATCGTCAATTTTTGAATCAAAAAGAGCTGACAAAGCTAAATATTCCAGTCCAAAAATTAAAAATCTTTTGAACAAATCCGAAATCGACAATGTTTAAACCAAGTAGAGCTGACAATGCTTGAACTTTCAAACCAAATCTTCAAACTTTTTGAATTAATCTAAGATCGACAATGTTTGAACCAATTAGAGGTGACAATGCTTAACATTTCAGTCCAAAAACTACAAGAGATTTGAACCAATCTGAGATCGACAATGTTTGAACCAATTAGAGCTGACAAAGCTTAAACTTTCAAAACAAATCTACAAACTTTTTGAACCAATCTGAGATCGACAACGTTTTAACCAACTGATCTGAAAATGCTTGATATTTCAGTTTGAAAACTACAAACATTTTGAACCATCCTGAAATCGACAATGTTTGAACCCATGAGAGCAGACAATGCTTAATATTTTAGTCCAAAAACTACAATCGTTTTGAAACAAACTGAGATCGACAATGATCAAACCAATCAGAGCTGACAATGCTCAATATTTCAGTTTAAAAATACAAACATTTTGAACCAATATGAGATGGACAATGTTTAAACCTATCAAAGCTAACAAAGCTAAATATTTCTGTCTAAAAACTACAAACATTTTGAACCAATTCGAGATCGACAATGTTCCAACCGAGTAGAGATGACAATGCTTGAACTTTCAAACCAAATCTTCAAACTTTCAGAATTCATTTGAGATCGACAATGTTTGAACCAATTAGAGGTGACAATGCTTAATATTTCTGTTCAAAAACTACAAACGATCTAAACCAATCTGAGATCGACAATGTTTGAACCAATCAGAGCTGGCAATGCTCAAACGTTTAAACCAAATCTACAAACCTTTTGACCTAATTCGAGATCGACAATGTTTGAACCAATCAGGGCTAACAATGCCCAATATTTCAGTCCGAAAACTACAAACGTTTTGATCCAATCTGAGATTGACAATGTTTGAATAATCAGAGCTGACAAAGCCTAATATTTCAGACCAAAACTACAAATGTTTTGAACCAATCTGAGATCGACAATTTTTGAACCAAGTAGAGCTGACAATGCTTACACTTCCAAACAGAATCTACAAACGTGTTAACCAATCTGAAATCGTCAATGTGTGAACCAATCAGAGCTGACAATTCTCATTATTTCAGTCCAAGATTACAAACGAATTGAAACAATCTGAGATCGATAATGCCTGAACCAATAGTGGCTGAAATTGCTTAATATTCCAGTTTAAATCTACAAACGTTTTGAACCAATTCGAGATCGACAATGTTTGATGGAATCGAAGATGACAATGCTTAATATTTCATTTCAAAGACTACAAACGTTTTGAACTAATCCGAGATTGACAATGCCTAATCCAATATCAGCTGGCAATGCCTACTATTTCAGTCCAGAAAACAACAAACGTTTTGAACCAATCTTAGATCGACAATGTTTGAACCAAGTAGACCTGACATTGCTTGAACTTTCAAACCAAATCTACAAACGTTTTGAACCAATCTGAGATGGACAATGTTCGAACCAATCGGAGCTGAGTATGCTTATTATTCCATTTCAAAATTACAAACGATTTGAACGAATCTGAGATCGACAATGTTTGAACCAAGTAGAGCTTACAATGCTTAAACTTTCAAACCAAATCCAAAAACGTTTTGAACCAATCTGAAATCGACGATGTTCGAACTAATCAGAGGTGATAATGCTTATTATTTCAGTACAAAAAATACAAACGTTTCGAAGCATTCTGAGATAGACAATTTTTGAACCGAACAGAGCTGACAATGCTTGATATTTCAGTCCAAAAACTACAAACGATTTAAACCAATCTGAGATCGACAATGTTTGAACCAACAAGAGCAGACAATGCCTAATATTTCAGTGCGAAGACTACCAACGTTTTGAAACAAACTAAGATCGACAATGATCAAACCAATTAGAGCTGACAATGCTTATTATTTCAGTCTAAAAAATACAAACATTTTGAACCAATTTCAGATCGACAATGTTTAAGCCAATCAGAGCTGACTAAGCTTAATATTTCAGTCCAAAAACTAAAAACCTTTTGACCCAATTCGAGATCGACAATGTTTGAACCAAGTAGAGCTGACAATGATTGAACTTTCAAACCGAATCTTCAAACTTTTCGAATTAATCTGAGATCGACAATGTTTGAACCAATCAGAGCTAACAATGCCTAATATTTCAGTCTAAAAACTACAAACGTTTCGATCCAATCTGAGATTGACAATGTTTGAATAATCAGAGCTGACAAACCTTAATATTTCAGACCAAAACTACAAATGTTTTGAACCAATCTGAGATCGACAATTTTTGAACCAAGTAGAGCTGACAATGCTTAAACCTTCAAACAGAATCTACAAACGTGTTAACCAATCTGAAATCGACAATGTTGGAACCAATCAGAGCTGACAATTCTCATTATTTCAGTCTAAGATTACAAACGAATTGAAACAATCTGAGATCGATAATGCCTGAACCAATAGTGGCTGAAATTGCTTAATATTTCAGTTCAAATCTGCAAACGTTTTGAACCGATTCGAGATCGACGATGTTTGATGTAACCGAAGATGACAATGCTTAATATTTCATTTCAAAGACTACAAACGTTTTGAACTAATCCGAGATTGACAATGCTTAAACCAATCACAGCTGACAATGCCTACTATTTCAGACCAAAAACTACAAACGTTTTGAACCAATCTTAGATCGACAATCTTTGAACCAAGTACACCTGACAATGCTTAAACTTTCAAACCAAATCCAAAAACGTTTTGAACCAATCTGAGATCGACGATGTTCGAACTAATCAGAGGTGATAATGCTTAATATTTCAGTACAAAAAATACAAACGTTTCGAACCATTCTGAGATCGACAATTTTTGAACCGAACAGAGCTGACAATGCTTGATATTCAAGTCCAGAAACTACAAACTTATTGAACCGATCTGAGATCGACAATGTTTGAACCAACAAGAGCAGACAATGCCTAATATTTCAGTGCAAACACTACGAACGTTTTAGAACAAACTGAGATCGACAATGATCAAACCAATCAGAGCTGACAATGCTTATTATTTCAGTCTGAAAAATACAAACATTTTAAACCAATTTCAGATCGACAATGTTCAAACCAATCAGAGCTGACAAAGCTTAATATTTTAGTCCAAATACTAAAAACCTTTTGACCCAATTCGAGATCGACAATGTTTGAACCAAGTAGAGCTGACAATGATTGAACTTTCAAACCGAATCTTCAAATTTTTCGAATTAATCTGAGATCGACAATGTTTGAACCAATTAGAGGTGACAATGCTTGATATTTCAGTCCAAAAACTAAAAACGATTTAAACCAATCTGAGATCGACATTGTTTGAACCAATCAGAGCTAACAATGCTTAATATTTGAGTCCAAAAACTACAAACGTTTTGATCTAATCTGAGGTTGACAATGTTTGAATAATCAGAGCTGACAAAGCTTAATATTTCAGTCCACAAACTACAAATGTTTCGAACCAATCTGAGATCGTCAATTTTTGAATCAAAAAGAGCTGACAAAGCTAAATATTCCAGTCCAAAAATTAAAAATCTTTTGAACAAATCCGAAATCGACAATGTTTAAACCAAGTAGAGCTGACAATGCTTGAACTTTCAAACCAAATCTTCAAACTTTTTGAATTAATCTGAGATCGACAATGTTTGAACCAATCAGAGCTGACAAAGCTTAAACTTTCAAAACAAATCTACAAACGTTTTGAACCAATCTGAGATCGACAATGTTTTAACCAACTGATCTGAAAATGCTTGATATTTCAGTTTGAAAACTACAAACATTTTGAACCATTCTGAAATCGACAATTTTGAACCGAACAGAGCTGACAATGCTTGATATTTCAGTCCAGAAACTACGAACGTTTTGAAACAAACTAAGATCGACAATGATCAAACCAATTAGAGCTGACAATGCTTATTATTTCAGTCAAAAAATACAAACATTTTGAACTAATTTCAGATCGACAATGTTTAAACCAATCAGAGCTGACAAAGCTTAATATTTCAGTCCAAAAACTAAAAACCTTTTGACCCAATTCGAGATCGACAATGTTTGAACCAAGTAGAGCTGACAATGATTGAACTTTCAAACCGAATCTTCAAACTTTTCGAATTAATCTGAGATCGACAATGTTTGAACCAATTAGAGGTGACAATGCTTGATATTTCAGTCCAAAAACTACAAACGATTTAAACCAATCTGAGATCGACAATGTTTGAACCAATCAGAGCTAACAATGCCTAATATTTCAGTCTAAAAACTACAAACGTTTTGATCCAATCTGAGATTGACAATGTTTGAATAATCAGAGCTGACAAAGCTTAATATTTCAGACCAAAACTACAAATGTTTTGAACCAATCTGAGATCGAGAATTTTTGAACCAAGTAGAGCTGACAATGCTTAAACCTTCAAACAGAATCTACAAACGTGTTAACCAATCTGAAATCGACAATGTTGGAACCAATCAGAGCTGACAATTCTCATTATTTCAGTCCAAGATTACAAACGAATTGAAACAATCTGAGATCGATAATGCCTGAACCAATAGTGGCTGAAATTGCTTAATATTTCAGTTCAAATCTGAAAACGTTTTGAACCGATTCGAGATCGACGATGTTTGATGGAATCGAAGATGACAATGCTTAATATTTCATTTCAAAGACTACAAACGTTTTGAACTAATCCGAGATTGACAATGCTTAAACCAATCACAGCTGACGATGCCTACTATTTCAGACCAAAAACTACAAACGTTTTGAACCAATCTTAGATCGACAATCTTTGAACCAAGTAGACCTGACAATGCTTAAACTTTCAAACCAAATCCAAAAACGTTTTGAACCAATCTGAGATCGACGATGTTCGAACTAATCAGAGGTGATAATGCCTAATATTTCAGTACAAAAAATACAAACTTTTTGAACCGATCTGAGATCGACAATGTTTGAACCAACAAGAGCAGACAATGCCTAATATTTCAGTGCAAACACTACGAACGTTTTAGAACAAACTGAGATCGACAATGATCAAACCAATCAGAGCTGACAATGCTTATTATTTCAGTCTGAAAAATACAAACATTTTAAACCAATTTCAGATCGACAATGTTCAAACCAATCAGAGCTGACAAAGCTTAATATTTTAGTCCAAATACTAAAAACCTTTTGACCCAATTCGAGATCGACAATGTTTGAACCAAGTAGAGCTGACAATGATTGAACTTTCAAACCGAATCTTCAAATTTTTCGAATTAATCTGAGATCGACAATGTTTGAACCAATTAGAGGTGACAATGCTTGATATTTCAGTCCAAAAACTAAAAACGATTTAAACCAATCTGAGATCGACATTGTTTGAACCAATCAGAGCTAACAATGCTTAATATTTGAGTCCAAAAACTACAAACGTTTTGATCTAATCTGAGGTTGACAATGTTTGAATAATCAGAGCTGACAAAGCTTAATATTTCAGTCCACAAACTACAAATGTTTCGAACCAATCTGAGATCGTCAATTTTTGAATCAAAAAGAGCTGACAAAGCTAAATATTCCAGTCCAAAAATTAAAAATCTTTTGAACAAATCCGAAATCGACAATGTTTAAACCAAGTAGAGCTGACAATGCTTGAACTTTCAAACCAAATCTTCAAACTTTTTGAATTAATCTGAGATCGACAATTTTTGAACCAATCAGAGCTGACAAAGCTTAAACTTACAAAACAAATCTACAAACGTTTTGAACCAATCTGAGATCGACAATGTTTTAACCAACTGATCTGAAAATGCTTGATATTTCAGTTTGAAAACTACAAACATTTTGAACCATTCTGAAATCGACAATGTTTGAACCCATGAGAGCAGACAATGCTTAATATTTTATTCCAAAAACTACAAACGTTTTGAAACAAACTGAGAATGACAATGATCAAACCAATCAGATCTGACAATGCTCAATATTTCAGTCTAAAAATACAAACATTTTGAACCAATATGAGATCGACAATGTTTGAACCAATCAGAGCTGACAAAGCTAAATATTTCAGTCCAAAAACTACAAACCTTTTGAACCAATTCGAGATCGACAATGTTTGAACCAATCAGAGCTGGAAATGCTTGAACTTTCAAACCAAATCTTCAAAGATTTGAATTAATCTGAGATCGACAATGTTTGAACCAATTAGAGGTGACAATGCTTAATATTTCTGTCCAAAAACTACAAACGATTTAAACCAATCTGAGATCGACAATGTTTGAACCAATCAGAGCTGGCGAAGCTCAAACTTTTAAACCAAATCTACAAAGGTTTCGAACCAATTTGAGATCGACAATGTTTTAACCAACAGATCTGAAAATGCTTGATATTTCAGTCCAAAAACTACATACCTTCTGAACCAATTGGAAATCGACAATGCTTGATCCAATCAGAGCTGGAAATGCTTGAACGTCCAAACTAAATCTTCAAAAATTTGAATTAATTTGAGATCGACAATGTTTGAACCAATTAGAGGTGACAATGCTTAATATTTCTGTCCAAAAACTACAAACGATTTAAACCAATCTGAGATCGACAATGTTTGAACTAATTAGAGCTGACAATGCTTGATATTTCAGTCCAAATAAAAAAACATTTTGAACCAATTCGAGATTGACAATGTTAAATAAAATCAAAAATGACAATTCTTATTATTTCAGTCCCAAAACTAAAAACGATTCAAACCAATCTGAGATCGACAATGTTTGAACCAATCAGAGCTGACAATGCTTGAACTTTCAAACCAAATCTTCAAACCTTTTGAATTAATATGAGATCGACAATGTTTGAACCAAACAGAGGTGAAAATGCCTAATATTTCAGTCCAAAAACTACAAACGATTGAAACCAATCTGAGATCGACAATGTTTGAACGAATTAGAGCTGACAATGCTTGATATTTCAGTCCAAATAAAAAAACATTTTGAACCAATTCGAGATCGACAATGTTAAATAAAATCAAAGATGACAATTCTTATTATTTCAGTCCCAAAACTAAAAACGATTCAAACCAATCTGAGATCGACAATGTTTGTACCAATTAGAGGTGACAATGCTTAATATTTCAGTGTGAAAACTACGAACCTTTCGAACCAATGTGAGATCGACAATGTTTGAACCAATTAGAGCTGACAATGCTTAATATTTCAGTTCAAATCTACAAACGTTTTGAACCAATTGGAAATCGACAATGTTTGATGGAATCGAAGATGACAATGCTTAATATTTCAGTCCAAAGACTACAAACGTTTTGAACTAATCCGAGATTGACAATGCTTAATTCAATCACAGCTGACAATGCCTACTATTTCAGTCCAAAAACTACAAACGTTTTGAACCAATCTTTGATCGACAATGTTTGAACCAAGTAGACCTGACATTGCTTAAACTTTCAAACCAGATCTACAAACGTTTTGAACCAATCTGAGATGGAAAATGTTTGAACCAATCGGAGCTGAGAATGCTTATTATTCCAGTCCAAAATTACAAACAATTTGAACGAATATGAGATCGACAATGTTTGAACCAAGTAGAGCTGACAATGCTTAAACTTTCAAACCAAATTCAAACACGTTTTGAACCAATCTGAGATCGACGATGTTCGAACTAATCAGAGGTGATAATGCTTATTATTTCAGTACAAAAAATACAAACGTTTCGAACCATTTTGAGATCGACAATTTTTGAACCGAACAGAGCTGACAATGCTTGATATTCCAGTCCAGAAACTACAAACTTTTTGAACCGATCTGAAATCGACAATGTTTGAACCAACAAGAGCAGACAATGCCTATTATTTCAGTGCAAACACTACGAACGTTTTGAAACAAACTGAGATCGACAATGATCAAACCAATCAGAGCTGACAATGCTTATTATTTTAGTCCAAAAACTAAAAACCTTTTGACCCAATTCGAGATCGACAATGTTTGAACCAAGAAGAGCTGACAATGATTGAACTTTCGAACCGAATCTTTAAACGTTTCGAATTAATCTGAGATCGACAATGTTTGAACCAATTAGAGGTGACAATGCTCAATATTTCAGTACAAAAACTACGAACGATTTAAACCAATCTGAGATCGACATTGTTTGAACCAATCAGAGCTAACAATGCTTAATATTTGAGTCCAAGAACTACAAACGTTTTGATCTAATCTGAGGTTGACAATGTTTGAATAATCAGAGCTGACAAAGATTAATATTCCAGTCTCAAAACTACAAATGTTTCGAACCAATCTGAAATCGTCAATTTTTGAACCAAGTAGAGCTGACAAAGCTAAATATTCCAGTCCAAAAATTAAAAATCTTTTGAACAAATCCGAGATCGACAATGTTTGAACCAAGTAGAGCTGACAATGCTTGAACTTTCAAACCAAATCTTTAAACTTTTTGAATTAATCTAAGATCGACAATGTTTGAACCAATCAGAGCTGACAAAGCTTAAACTTTCAAAACAAATCTACAAACGTTTTGAACCAATCAGAGATCGAAAACTTTTTAACCAACTTATCTGAAAATGCTTGATATTTAAGTTTGAAAACTACAAACATTTTGAACCATTCTGAAATCGACAATGTTTGAACCCATGAGAGCAGACAATGCTTATTATTTTAGTCCAAAAACTACGAACGTTTTGAAACAAACTAAGATCGACAATGATCAGAGCTGACAATGCTCCATATTTCAGTCTAAAAATACAAACATTTTGAACCAATATGAGATCGACAATGTTTAAACCAATAAGAGCTGACAAAGCTGAATATTTCAGTCCAAGAACTACAAATCTTTTGAACCAATTCGAGATCGACAATGTTTGAACCAATGAGAGCTGGCAAAGCTCAAACTCTTAAACCAAATCTACAAAGCTTTTGAACCAATTTGAGATCGACAATCTTTTAACCAACAGATGTGAAAATGCTTGATATTTCAGTCCAAAAACTACAAACCTTTTGAACCAATTCGAGATCGACAATGTTCGAACCAATCAGAGCTGGAAATGCTTGAACTTCCAAACCAAATCTTCGAAAATTTGAATTAATTTGAGATCGACAATGTTCGAACCAATTGGAGGTGACAATGCTTAATATTTCTGTCCAAAAACTACAAACGATTTAAACCAATCTGAGATCGACAATGTTTGAACCAATTAGAGCTGGCAAAGCTCAAACGTTTAAAATAAACTACAAACCTTTTGAACCAATTCGAGATCGACAATGTTTGAACCAACCAGAGCTGACAATGCTTGAACTTTCAAACCAAATCTTCAAACTTTTAAAAATTAATCTGAGATCGACGATGTTTGATCTAAATAGAGGTGACAATGCCTAATATTTCAGTCCAAAACGTACAAAAGATTGAAACCAAACGGAGATCGACAATGTTTGAACCAATTAGAGCTGACAATGCTTGATATTTCAGTCCAAATATAAAAACATTTTGAACCAATTCGAGATCGACAATGTTTAATAAAATCAAAGATGACAATTCTCATTATTTCAGTCCCAAAACTAAAAACGATTCAAACCAATCTGAGATCGACAATGTTTGTACCAATTAGAGGTGACAATGCTTAATATTTCAGTGTGAAAACTACGAACCTTTTGAACCAATCTGAGATCGACAATGTTTGAACCAATTAGAGCTGACAATGCTTAATATTTCAGTTCGAATCTACAAACGTTTTGAACCAATTCGAGATCGACAATGTTTGATGGAATCGAAGATGACAATGCTTAGTATTTCAGTCGAAAGACTACAAACGTTTTGAACTAATCCGAGATTGACAATGCTTAATCCAATCACAGCTGACAATGTCTACTATTTCAGTCCAAAAACTACAAACGTTTTGAACCAATCTGAGATCATCAATGTTTGAACCAGGTAGAGCTGACAATGCTTATTATTCCAGTCCAAAATTACAAACGACTCGAACGAATCTGAGAT